>AWOL01S0051290.1:361-29404 GCA_000715115.1 Nicotiana otophora | reverse complement strand
TATATGGGTGGTGGTGCAACAACAATACCAAAACTATACAGAAAGCGGTCATACCCCCTCACCCCAATGTATGCGGGTGGAGGTGTAATCCCACAATACTATAATCCCTACACAATTTGGTCATGCTGCCTCACCCAATATATGCGGGTGGAGGTGTAATCACACAATACCATAATCCCTACACAGGCGGTCATTTCGCCTCATCCCAATATATGCTGGTGGAGATGTATCACAATCACAATCTCTCCATAACTTTGCATAGTAACTTTCACATAACTCACGACTTGAAATTGTAAAATGTAGATACACAATACATAGTTTGGAACACCTCCTCAATTTATAATGCAATATGATAAGAGCATTTGAAATACTCGATTTGTAATCAACATCTTGGAACTTACAAGGATAATGGGGATTCCAATTCTTAAAGAAGAGTTTAGCCAACATACCTCAATTGAGCTTCCTTAAACTCTAAAATGTTTTGGAAATCTTAGCAACTTTAATCTATTATAAAAATATAACAAGTTGAACCAAAATTAGGAAGATGATCATGCTTCTAGCTCATTTGAGCATTTTATCAAACACTAAGTGTGCATTAAGGTTTCAAGGTCTTTTTATGGAGGATTCCATCATCCCACAACCCATTTCTTACCAATTTTAGTTCAACAATCTTCCTACACCCCTTTGATAACACATACATGAAAAATAACCATCTCCCATACCCAAGAATTGTCTTTCTAATTACCCGTCTTCAGATAAATCTCAAAATTAGGGGTTAGGGTGTAGAATCTTACCTCAAGGGTGAAGACCTACTGAGTTTCCCTTCTTAGTCTTCCAAGATTTGAGCAAGAATTGAAGAACAATTGTTGAGGAAGACCTTCTTACTCTAGGGCTCTCTCTCTCACTCTAAAATGTTAGAGTTTTAGTAAAAAATGGTCCACTGTGTCTATTTAACGATGTATGGTCGGGTTGTAAAAATCCAAAAATAAAGGTCCGGAACAAGGTCTGCGATCGCAAAATCGATATGCGGACCGCAGAACAGGCCGCATAATTGGCCTTCAGAACTGGGAAAATCTGCCTGGGTTCGCGATCACTATGCTGCCCACAGACCTGTTCTGCGGTCGCATAATGAACCGCGGAACAGTTCTGCGGTCACATAGTTGACTGCTAGATGGCATCCAAGCCTACCCATACCTACCTCACTCTGTGGCCATTATGTGGTCCGCAGAGTGATTCTGCGATCGCATAATGGACTGCAGAAATGCATTTCTCTACCAAAAACCTTCCTTTACTTTCCAGTGCATTGTTCAACCCAAAGAGTCCGAGCTGCGGCGAGCTTGCGAGAACCAATTCGGCACCACGAAACATTATTTTTCCTTTGTGAACTTTTACGGGACCTTACATTCTCCCCCACTTAGGATCATTCGTCCTCGAATGAGGGTCAAAATCGCTTATTAGCATCGTATGTTGCCCAACTGTTAATTTACACACACCAGCAGTTACAAAATTTGGCTAACTCCCTAAATTTCCAAACATTTCGCCAGAGTCTCCCCTGTAACTTGGCTTATCCACCTGTCAGAGAACCCCATGAAACACATCCTAACAACATATACATAATCCAACGACGTAACATAACACAAAACAACACCAACTGTGGCCTCACAAGTAATTATATTACCATAAAAGGAACACTCTAAACATCAACGTTAAAAATAATACATAATTCATAGAAAGTAACTCTTAGCATTTTCATAGAGTACAACTTATAAGTACATGGTTATTCAAACAAATAAGGATACTTCTTCTTCATTCCTTCCCTGGCCTCCCAAATAGCCTCTTCAATCTGACGGTTCGCCATAACACTTTCACGGAGGTGATTTCCTTATTTCTCAACTTTCGGACTTGCCGATCAATAATAGAAACTGGAATCTTTTCATAAGTCAATTTCTCATTAACCTCAATAGTCTCAACCGGAAAAATGATTGTCGGGTCTCCAACTACTTGCTTCAACATAGACACGTGAAACATCGGGTGCACAAATGACATCCCACGTGGTAACTCAAGCTTGTATGACAGATCACCGATCCTCTAGATGATTCTGTATGGTCCGATATATCTCGGACTCAATTTCCCTTTCTTACCAAATCGCATTACACCCTTCATGGGGGAAACCTTCAAGAATACCCAATCATCTTCTTTGAACTCCAGATCCCTATGACGAACATCCAAATAGGACTTATGACGACTCTGAGCATTCTTCAACCGCCCCTTAATGATTTTAAGTTTGTCCATTGCTTGATGCACGTGGTCTGGCCCTATCAACTCTTCTTCACTAATATCGAACCACCCAATGGAAGATCTATATCGCCTACCATATAATGCCTCAAACGGTGCCATTTGAATGCTAGCATGATAGTTATTGTTGTAGGCAAATTTTATGAGTGGTAAATGATCATCCCAACTACCTTTGAAGTCTACAACACAAGCGCACAACATATCCTCAAGTATCTGAATAGTCCTCTTTGCCTGCCCATCAGTCTGTGGGTGAAACACGTAAGAACCAATTCGGCACCACGAAACATTATTTTTCCTTTGCGAAATTTTACAGGGCCTTACACTACCATAGTTCATATGGATATCTTTATCAAACCCATTTACTATTCTCTCAAAACTCATCAATTCATAGCTATAAATTATTCGAGAGTAGAAGCATTACCTTTCTTAAGTTCAATCCTATTAAATTCGAGTTCTAGGGTTTCCATTCCTAGTAATGGTGTTTCAATCGAATATCTTGGATGATGGAGGGACCTTGGGGAAGTTAGGTTCTTGAGAGCTTCCCTTTCTAGAGTAGGTTTACGTGTTTGGGTTGTGGGGGAACGAGGTAGGGATTTTAAATATGTGAACGTGTCCCAAAATTGAGGAGGAAAATAAACATAGCTCGAGTAAACCTCACCTGCGCGAGGCATTGTCAGGGCCGCCGAAATAACTGTGCAATGCGCCATCAGAGGCACCAAAATTATAGTGCCTTGCACTGTCTGGAGCACTGAGGATGATTCCATGGACAGTGCCTTGCATCGTTTGTGGCACTGAGTTTTTATGGCCATGCACTATCTATGGCCGTGAGTTTTCATGGCCTTGCACTGACTAAGGCTATAAGATGTACCTCCTATAAACTTAGTCGATTCTATTTAATTTAATACACCTCACTCTCGATGTTGATCTTAAAGCAATTATTTCCATCCATACTCATCCCGATAGGACTTCACATGTCTAGAAGGTCATATTAATACTCATTTAACACATCCACAACTAATCCAGATTTATGGAGTGTTACACGCTTGGAGCAGTCATGTGATTCTTCGAGTTAACAAAGAACCAACCGACTAGAATTAAGATCTTGAAACAAAATTGTGGTTTGTGGGCAATTTCAAGAAATAGTGTATCTCATGTTTTAGGACTCGGAATATCATGGGTCAAAAACGAGTGAATAGATGACTATTTGAACTATAAGAAAGACTATTTACTCATTAAAAACAAGTAAATATTGATGTTGCAGCTATTCAATGAAAGTTATGATTCTATGATATTAAAAGAACGAATTTAGATCAAGAAACGTGGCCTTGAGTGATCAAGAACTAAAAAGTTCCTAAAGTCACCACATGGAATCAAATAACATAATAAAGAAACACCACACCCAACTGAAAACAAGGCAAAGACTATGACCACCTTGGTTTGAACCAAAAACAAGGATAAAAAAAGACAAAATAGAGAAAAACACCCTATTTCAAATTAGGGAAAAGATCAAAAACATCAATTGCATTCTACAAGTCAAGAGAACCCTTTATATAGGCCTAGAGTCTCTTCTTTGTAGATTGCAATTCCTATTCAAATGAGGAAATAAAATAACTAAAGACAAGGAAAGTTAAATCCCTATTCTACAAGGAAAAGAAACTATAATCCTACTAAAATGAAAATTCTTATTGTCAAAGGAATAAAATAAATCCTATTTTAAGAAGGAAAGGGTCTTGGCTTCTTGAAATCAATTTTGGGATTTTTGAGCTTGAAGACACGTCCACACACCTATTCTTGGGCATATAAGAACTTGTTTTTGGCAAGCTAAATAACAAAAGGCTAATATAGCTTCTTGATTTGCATCATTCTCCCCTGGTTGACAAGGACTCATCCTCGAGTCTAAAGTCTCTATAAATGTCGCAAGGTCAGCAACACTAAATATTCCTGACAACCCATAATTGTCTGGTATATCCAATCTGTAAGCATTGTCACCTAACGTTTGAACAACTCGAAATGGACTATTAGATCTTAGTTGCAATTTTGGATACTTTTGATTAGGAAATCTTTTTTTCCTCAAGTATACCCATACTAATTCTCCCACGTTAAAGAATTATTATTTTCGCTTCTTATCAACTTGTTTTCTGTATGCCTTTGATTGTCTCTCAATCTCTTGAATTACTTTCTCATGCAACTTCTTCAATTGCTAAACCCTCTCATCAGCATCTCCACTAAAAGATTGGGTTTTAAGAAGAGGAGACAAGTGTAATGGACCTAGAGGATTCTTACCATAAACCACCTCAAAAGGACTTTTTCAAGTTTTTCGATTCACAGACCTGTTAAAAGAAGCTTCAGCATGTGGTAGCAAGGATTCCCATTGTCATATGTTCTTCTTGATCAAACTTCTTATCAATGCACCTAATCTTTGATTGACTACCTCTATTTATCCATCTATTTGAGGGTGATAATATGAGCTATACTTCCAACTCCGTACTAAGCTTAACCTATAAAGTACGGCAAAACTGGCTGAGAAACTTAGTGTTGCGATCAGAAACAATGCTTCTTGGGATGTCATGTAATCTGACAATATTGTTAAAGAACAAAACAGCCACATATGTTGCATCACTTGTCTTGTTACGTGAGATAATGTGTGCCATCTTAGAGATTCTATCAACAACAACGAAGATAGCATCCTTCCCTCCTTGAGTCCTTGGCCATCCAAGCACAAAGTCCATGCTAATATGTTCCCACAGTGTTGTAGGAATTGGCAAATGCTCATATAATCCCTGATTGCTCCCATGGCTCCCCTGTCGCAGCTCGGGTTTAAATACTGAATATCCCCTAATCATCCCAGAACCCGGTGTCACAAGCACATGAGCATTTACTAGGAAGTAAAATAAAATACAATAACTGTCTGTAATACAAAATTTGGGCAGAAAAGAAAATACAAGAACTCTGAAGGAGAATCTGCTGGTTGCGGATCGTCTCACAAGATGAAACTCACCTAAGTCTCCGCATGCGTACATGCCTCTACTCTTACAAGGATGCTAATCATAAATGCACCTGCAAAAGAATTTTCAGCAAGTGTAGTATGAGTACGTAAATCAACGCGTACCCAGTAAGTATCCCGCCCAACCTCGAAGAAGTAGTGATGAGGGGTCGGCTTAAACACTTACTAAGGGCCAACAATATAATAATATGAAATTTCAATTAAGCATGATATACAACAATAAGAGTTAGNCACAAAAATGTGCAGCAAGTGTAGTATGAGTACATAAATCAACGCGTACCCAGTAAGTATCCCGCCCAACCTCGAAGAAGTAGTGATGAGGGGTCGGCTTCAACACTTACTAAGGTCCAACAATATAATAATATGAAATTTCAATTAAGCATGATATACAACAATAAGACTTAAAATAAGAAATAACTGAACAAGTCTTTACCATATTTAAGAGTTTAACCAACTTCCTTCCTTTAAAACATACGATCACACAAACAATGAATTTATACCACTTATAAAAGGGACTTCCAGTCCTGTTATCACACACAAATACCACCAAGGACGTCCGGCCCAATCCAACATAAATGTAAACGGTGCACTGGCGAGGGTCGAACGGCGCGAACCATAGATGCATCTATTACCCCGCTCGCGGATCATATATACGACGCGATCAAATATACATTTAACGAATTATCCCGCTCACGGATCATACATGCGATGCGGTCAAATATAAATTTAAGGAATTACCCCGCTCACGGATCATACATGCGACACAGTCAAATATGAATTTAAGGAATTAACCCCCTCGCGGATCATACATGCGACGCGGTCAAATATAAATTTAAGGAATTACCCCGCTCACGGATCATACATGCGACACAGTCAAATATGAATTTAAGGAATTAACCCCCTCGCGGATCATACATGCGACGCGGTCAAATATAAATTTAAGGAATTACCCCGCTCACGGATCATACATGCGACACAGTCAAATATGAATTTAAGGAATTAACCCCCTCGCGGATCATACATGCGACGCGGTCAAATATAAATTTAAGGAATTAGCCTGCTCGCGAATCATACATGCGACACGGTCAAATATAAATTTAAGGAATTAGCCCACTCGCGCATCATACATGCGACGCAGTCAAATATAAATTTAAGGAATTACCCCGCTCGCGGTTGATATATGCGACGCAGTCAAATATAAATTTAAAGAATTACCCCGCTCACGGATCGTACATGCGACACGGTTACACACAGATTTCTGAAGTTATTATAGTATTCTTCCATTCTTTTAAAAATACGAAATTCTAATGAAAACTTTTAAGATCCCAATTCTTCCTCAATTTCAACTCCTTTCAAAAAAACATTTAATAAGCAAATTGAATCTCGCTTCTTGTCAAGGCAAACAATAAGCATAAATCAATAACAATATCAACAAGGCATGATGTAAGCCTAAAACTACCCGAACATACGCATAGCTAGTAGCTACGTACGGACTCTCGTCACCTCGTGCGTACGTAGCCCCCACAAATAGAAGCACATAATAATTTAGTTCACCTATAGGGTTAATTCCATCTTACAAGGTTAGAAAAAAGACTTACCTCGCTCTGAAGTTCAATAGCCGGCTCCAAACCCTTTCCAAAAACTCAAACTAATGCCCAACGCTCCAAAACTAGTCAATAAATGAGCAAATTCCATAAATATATGCTCTAATACTCATTATAATCCGATTTACAACAAATGTCCAACTCCGTCCGAAAAATCGATAAAGTAACCCCCGGGCCCACATGCCCGGATTCAGAAAATGTTCGAATATAAACTTTACCCATGATATTACGAACTCAAAGATATGCTTTATTCTCAATTATATGCTCCAATTCGTGGTGAAAATCCAAGAATACCAATTTTTAGGTTTTCCTCTTAAAATCCCAAATTTCTATAAATTTTCATGTCTAACTCCATATATAATCCAAGTATTTAACTTGCAATAGGTGAGCATCACTTACCTTGATATAGATGACAAACATCTCCCCTCCAAGAACCCCAAAAATCGCCCAACCAAATGAAAAATGGAGGAAATATGGACAAACCCCGTCTTTAAAACAATCTGCCCCAGCCAGGCCCTTCTTCGTGTTCGCGATTAAAGCCTCGCATTTGCGATGGCTGCAAACACCACTGCTTCGCATTCGCAGCTAGAGCTCCGCATTCATGAAGGCCAAACTACTGTAGACTCCCACTCCGCTTTTCTTCTTCGCGTTCGCAACCCCTGTGTTGCGTTCGCGTAAGCTTCCTTAGGCAACCTTCCGCGTTCACGAACTCCACCTCGTGTTTACGAAGGCCAAAACCCAGATGCCTCAAATTTCTCTTCGCGAATGCGGGACACCCTTCGCGTTCGCGATGAAGGAAACTAGATACCAGCAACAACAGTCCAAAATAGCCTCAAATGATATGAAACCATCCCGAAACACACCCGAGGCCCCCAGGACCCCATTCAATCACACAAACCAGTCCCATAACATAATGTGGACCTACTCGAGGCATCAAATCACATCAAACAACATCAAAATCATAAATCGCACCCCAATTCAAGCTTAAGAAACTTCACAACGTCAAACTTCTACATTCGATGCCGAAACCATTCAAATCACGTCCGATTAACCTCAAATTTTGCACAAAAGTCATAATTGATATTACGGACTTACTCTAACTTCCGGAATCGGAATCCGACCCCTATATAAAAAAGTTCACTCCCGGTCAAACTTTTCAAAAACCTTCAAATTTCAGCTTTCGCCAAATGACATCAAAATGACCTACGGACCTCCAAATCCACATCCGGACGCGTTCCCAGTACCAGAATCACCCTACGTAGCTATTTACAAGCTCGAAATCCCAAACAGACATTGATAACATTGAAATGAACTTCAACTCAAATTTATGAAATTCGTCCAAACTGCCAACTTCCATAACAGGTGCCGAAACGCTCCCGGGTCATCCAAAACCTGATCCGGACATACCCCAAGTCCAAAATCATCATACAAACCTGTTGGAACCTTCAAATCCCGATTTTGAATTTGTTTACTAAAAATGCACACCTTAGTCAATTCCTCCTACTTAAGGCTTCTGAAATTAGAATTTTCTCTCCAAATCAACTCTGAACTTCCCGAAATTAAATTCCGACCACGCATACAAGTCATAATAACTGAAGTGAAGCTACTCGTGGCCTCAGACTACCAAACGATGCGCTAGGGCTCAAAACGACCGGTCGGGCTGTTACACTTGATATATTAATTACATCCAATATATTCTAAACTTTCAAAAACGATTAAAGTATTTAAAATAAAAGAATTCTCATAATATTTATCATGATTGAAGAGAGATATGGTGAGCGATAACGGTCCAAATCACGAAAATAAAAATAAAAAAATACTCTAACGACAATGTAAAAAATATATAAAGCTGCCATCTATTGTAACAAATGCCACAGGAGAGAAAAAATAAATGAAAAATAAATAAATTATATTCAATTATTTTATCCTTATTGCTTCAAGTATGTATTATTTTAATTTGGCTCTTAATATTACATCATCGATTTTGTTTTATTTTTTTGATTGCTTCAACCACAAATTGCTCTTTTTTTAAGCCAACATTATGTACTCTAAGAGTTTTTCCAACTTGATTATTTTCTACTCAGAAAAGAATTGGATGGCATTATTTTGTTAATTAGTTAGTTCAAATTGTTTACCCTTAAAATTGGATAACAATTAAACTTATAATGTGGTTTCAAGGACACGCGAGTCCACCTAATACCAATTCATAAGAGTGAGGATGAGTAATAGAAATTAAAAATAAATAAAGCAAACCAATGTTAGAATGGAACTCAGCCCTCGAGTTTGGACACCCTTGAATTGGTTGATGCAAGAACAATTAAAGTGTAACAAGTTGATGAACAATAGTGTAAATGAGAAAGAGAATTATATTGCTTTTGTGCATGTCCACCATGTGTTACAAATGATTAGAACCTCCCTTTATATAGTCGAGGGATTTCACTTATGGTATAATTCTATTTACACAAATAAATGGCATGATTAGCTAATTAACCATTTCAGATTTGATCTGTTCTGAGATTTACACGATGATCCTCGACCAGTCACCGAGATTTATGCCATGATCCTCGACCAGTCACGGATACCATGCCTTTTTGTTATTATGTTATCTTCAATCTTTGCTCGATGTCTGTCTCATTTGGCTTGAATCACTACTAGCCTCGATCTCGACAGGTACCTCGATTCTAAACTCGGCACCTTGTCCTCGTGATTTAGTATGTTCCGTTATGAGGTCGTCCTTTCGATGCAACCTCCCGGTCTCGGTCAAATATTAAAATTGAGTGGGCCAGTTTTAACCGTATACAGATAGTCCCCTCATTTTTTGGAGTGCAATGACAAGAAGTGACTGAAACATCCCATCTGTACAGTTACTAAGGCATTAAATGCGCGTCAGTCGATGGTCGGCCACCGTCAGTTTTGAACTGCCATAGTGAAATTTATAAATAGATCCTCTTTTCACCATTTCGAACTTTACTTTCAAATTTCTAATCTCCAAAGCTTTTTTACATCTTCTAAGTTCTTCATCTGCAAATCTATGATTTTCATTGCTAATCTCTTCTTAGAACACCAAATATTATCATCTCCATCTATTTTTAACTTCAAATCCAAATGGCAAAAATGTCAAAAACATTTCCTCAAAAAGAAAATGCTTCTTCATCGCGGACGGCCGGCGACAAAACACCGGTCGAGCCACGACCTAAGGAGTGTGTTCCCGGGGTGTGTGTCCTCACTTCTGACTTTATGACCGATAAAGCCTAATTGATTCCCGGCCGATGCAAGCCAGTGTCAAGGTATATATACTCGATAACTGAGGGATACCTTAAGCGGGTAAGGAAAGACTGCAACTGGGAGGGTAAAGAAGTGGTGATCCCGACCCCCGAAGAAGACATCACCATCCATGTGGAAGGGTATTTAAGTACTTACACTTACCCTTTCATGCTGGGCCCCCTCAATCCCGTCGTCGTTGACTTTTGCCGTCAATATCAGATAACCCTAGGCCAAATCCATCCTTCCTTTTGGGGAATTGTTATTCTATTCTGATTCTTTGTGAGCAAAGTCGAGGGAATGCCTTTCACCCTCGATCACCTCATCAGGTTGTACAACCCCCGCATCTATCGAGGTGTGTTAATAAAACTCCAACGTCGGGCTACCAAAGTGCTATTCTCAAGCATAGACAAAGACAAGGATCGAGGCTGGATGGGTTGGTTCTTTAGAGTAAGGACTTATGACCTAATCACGGCCGAGAAGATGCCATTTCCTGAGAAATGGAATATGAAGCGTAAGTACAATCCCACTGTTAGCTCTTATTTATTTTTTCACTCCTTTGCTTCTTCTCATCGATATCCTTTTCCGTGAAGTAGCGGTTGCTTCGATGCCCAGTGCAATTCCTAAACTCAAGAGGATACTTCGATCCTGGCACCGAAACTAGTGAAGGACAAAAAGAGGAAAAAGACCTCACCCTCTGATGATCCAGAACCTAAGAAGAAGGCTGCTCGATAGCTGAAGTNAGTAGCGGTTGCTTGGATGCCCGGTGGAATTCCTAACCTCAAGAGGATACTTTGATCCTGGCACCGAAACCAGTGAAGGACAAAAAGAGGAAAAAGACCTCACCCTCTGATGATCAAGAACCTAAGAAGAAGGCTGCTTGATAGCCAAAGAAGAACATCATCCTTCTGACCGAAGACTCCGTTCGGCGTCTAAGGGAGGAAGACGAAGAAGTGGAAGAAGACGACTTCGGGCTGGTGGCATGAGTGGGAATGAACACCAAGGCCTCAAAGGCTTCTGAATCGGTGAAGGATGCAATGACTCCATCATGAGATAAGGGGGTCTAGGGAACAGGCTTGGGCGATGTCCCCGAGTCATAGAGGATCAAAGATGCCTCCCACCATACTAAGCTAATGGAGGGTATGGCTGTCGAGGCTCTTTAGAGATGGAGAGAATGCCCCAAGTGATCCACTTGGGGCAATAGAAATTGGAGGCTCCCCGCTGCTCCCCTAGTTTTCTGAGGAGATGAGTCAAAAGGCTCGGGCCTTGAAGACCCTCTCCATCGAAGGGGAACACGGAAGGGAGGACCCCTTACATGAATACTTTACTAAGGTCAAAGATGCTACTGGCCTGAGTGACTTAGAGGTCTCGAGGAAGGACTCGGGCGAGGCATCGAGCCTTTTCAATGAAGTGCAACAAGCTCTGAATCAGGTAATCCTTAAATCCTCTTGTCGGTATTACCCTTGTGTTCATTTTTCTCTTCTTGTCTAATATCTTTCTGCGTAGGCCTCAATGCTTCATCAGGAAGCATTTTCTCGGTCTCGAGTAGAGCTGGGCTGATGTGAGGCCGACCTCGGAGGGCTCACGGAGGAGGGAAATGCCCTTAAACTTCTCAGTGGGCAAACATAAGAGGAGACCAAGGACCTCCACGCCGAGTTGGCAAAGGCTCACCAAGATCAGACCGACCTGATCGAGCAGGTAATGAAAATCTTAAAATCTCATGGGCTCGATTTGAGAATAGTGGCTAACATTTCAATCTCAGAGCTACAGCAGAAGGTCGAGAAGACTGAGCTGTTTTGTGAGGAGGTCAACATGATAAAGGCAGAGTCCTTGGGGTGGAAAGAAGGAATGGACCGCTTTGCTGCAGAAAACGAGACTGCTCGAGCCCAATTGTCATCAGTTGAAAGTCAACTTCAAGGTATGAAGGAGAAAAGATCGTCTCAAGCAAAGAAAATAGAGGAGCTTGATGCTCGGTTGGCTTCCGAACTTGCAAAGGCCAAATCTGAAGCCGAAAAGGCAAAGGCCGAGGCATATGTGATTGTGGCCGTCTACTGGGACGATATTGAAGACGCTCAAGTTCAAGCGAGAGAGGCAACCGAGATCGCTCAAACTCAAGCCTATTGGATTGCTGAACTCGCCAAATGCCAATCTCGAAGGAAAACCCTCGAGGAGATCCACACTTGACGTTTTAATCTTACTGGCGAGATAATAAAGGCTAGAGAGCATGAAGATGAAGTTGGAATGTTGGCCTCTTCCGATGATGATGATGATGATGGCAGTATGAGCGGGTCCGAGAATGGGTAGGACCTCGATGGAAAAGAAGCTGCGTCCAGAGACGATTAGGAACCTTAGGATTTTTCACTTTTGGTCTTTTGTGTATGATCCTGATTGGAACTTGTAAATATTCTCATATATATAAAGATCTCTTTTCCTTTCTGACTTGTCTTTATTTCATTTTCTGCCTTGTGAAAGGTTTGTTTCATTTATGCCTTATGAAAATTTTATTCATGAGTTCGATCGAAGCCGGACTAGTGTAGTTTTAATAATCGAGTGAATACTTTCTCAAAATTAGAGTAGGGTGACCCTTAGCTTTTAGTTGAATGAGGATGATTTCTCAAACTCAAAAATAAAATGGCCCTTTAGGCACTTCAATTAGGCCGATACGGCCATAGTAAATAGAATGGCTTTCTCCCCTTTTTCGGCCTTTAATGTTTAATCATATAAAATCTGATGTGCCTTGGCATGAAATAAGAGATTTGCTCGAGATTTCATACGGTTCCATACCCATTAGGGTTTTCAAGGGCTGATATTATCGAGACCCTTTGTTTCTAATGCCATAGCATAAAACAAAGAATCTGTTCGAGAGTTCGAATGACTTTGTACCCATTATGGTATTCGAGGGTTGATATTACCGGGACCCTTAATAATTCAGTCGAGGGTAGCCTTTTTAACCAATTTATGAAAGCATTTGAAGGCCTCTGGACGTCTCCGAACGGTGTTAATTTGGCCGTAGCTTTTAGTTTGGGATTTTCCCCTTAGGCTCGTTTCCCTACTATAATTCGAACTCGTTCGAAGTGTCAGTCCCCGAGTGGGGTGAATTGTTTGAACTTCAGTTGTGATCGGCCCTTAAGCCATTTTCCATAATAGATCATAAGTATGAAATTGTAAAGTATGAATTTCTCTAAGGCATGGAACATCTGGTAAGGAAATATACTTCTTTAAATAGATTATACATGCGTATATATTTTTCCATTAGGGCTCGAGTAATCTACACGGACACGGTTCATTTGACCGTTTGGTCCGTCACAAAATTTACCTATCGAGACCATGTTGACACGAAGTATTTTCCTTGTAACCATCCGAGGGTGATGCCCCCCAGTATTTGAGGTTGATTGTGAAGGAACTTCGGATACTGTTGAATTGCTCTAAGTTAGCTCGAACAATTGTTTCCTCGTTAAACACCTCGTCGGAAAAACCCATTTGGGACAAAACCCGTTCTAAGGGAAAAAGAGTGCAACGCGTGCTTTCAGATCTAAGGACTTTGTGTTTGAAGAATCCTTTGGTGTATTCGATTAAACACCTGCAAATGGTTAGTATAAAATATAAACAAAAATGGAGAAGGTCGTACCTTAGCAGTAATATCGTTTGAGGAGAGATATGTTCCAATTGTTTGGTAATTATTCGCCGTTCATCGTGCCAAGTTTGTAGGATCCATTTTCGATGATATCGAGGACTTGATGCGGTCCCTCCTAGTTTGGTTCAAGTTTTCCTTCGTTTGGGTCTCGAGTATTGAGGGTGACCTTTCTCAAAACCAAGTCCCCGATTTTAAAGTGTCGAAGATTGGTTATTCGATTGTAGTACCTTTATATCTGCTATTTTTTGCGGCCATTAGAACGAGGGTGGCTTCCCGTTTTTCATCTAGAAATTCGAGGCTTGTATTCATAGCCACGTGATTTGATTCTTCCGTTGCATATCAAAACCTGACGCTAGGTTCCCCGACTATAACCAGGATCATAGCTTCGATGCCATATACTAAAGATAATGGTGTTGCCCCCGTACTGGATTTTGATTTTGTTCGATACACCCAAAGGAATTCGGGAAATATTTCTCTCTATTTTCCCTTAGCGTCATTCAAACCTTTCTTTAGATTTTGACTGATGGTTTGTTTTTGTCGATTCGGCCTGTCCGTTCCCACTAGGATGATATGGCATCAATAGGATCCTCTTTATTTTGTGATCTTCGAGAAAATTTGTCACTTTGCTGCCAACGAATTGCTTTCCATTGTCGCATACGATCTCGGAAGGCATCCCGAATCGGCATATACTGTGGTCCCAGATGAAGTCTATGACTTCTTTCTCTCTAATTTTCTCGAAAGTCTGTGCTTCAACCCACTTAGAGAAATAGTCAGTCATAAACAAAATAAATTTAGCTTACCTGGGGCCGATGGTAGAGGGCCGACGATATCTATTCCCCATTTCATTAATGGCCATGGGGATAAGACTGAGTGGAGTTGCTCTCCAGGTTTGTGAATCATCGACACATAGCTTTGACATTTATCGCACTTTTGAACAAATTCTTTTGTATCTTTTTCCATATCGGCCCAATAGTATCCTGCTCTGATGACTTTGTGAACTAATGATTGTGCACCGGAATGATTTCCACAGGTGCCCTCATGGATTTCAAGTAGTACGTATTTGGTATCTCCTGGTCCCAAACATATTGCCAATAGTCCATCAAACATCCTTCTATGCAGTGTTCCATCTTCGGCCAATGTGAATCGTACGGCCTTCGTACGTAGAGTCCTCAATTCTTTAGGATCCGATTGAAGTTTTCCGTTCTTTAGGTACTCGATATATTTGTTCCTCCAATCCCAGGTCAGACTTGTGGAGTTGATTTTGGCGTGGCCTTCTTCGATTACTAACCTTGAAAGTTGTACGATAGTCCCGAGCTAATCTCGCCGTCTTCGACTGATGACCCCAAATTTGCAAGGGCATCGGCTCGCTGTTTTGTTCTCGAGGCATATGCTTTCAGGTACATTCTTTAAACCGATGTAGAGTCACCTGTAATTTGTCCCAAGTACCTCTGTATTTGATCTTCTCGAATGTCGAAAGTTCTGCTGACTTGGTTTACCATAAGCAGGGAGTCGCATTTGGCCTCGATGACTTTTACTCCCAAACCTTTAGCTAGCTTGAGACCTGCAATCAACGCGTCATACTCAGCCTCATTGTTAGTTAACTTGGATGTTTTGATAGCTTGTCTAATTGTATTACCCGTGGGCGGCTTCAAAATGATGCCTACCCCAGACCCCTTCACGTTCGAAGCACCGTCTGTGAAGAGGATCCACACCTTCGATGATGTACACGACTTTAATAACAGTTCTTTTTCGACCTCGGGTACGAGGGCTGGCATAACGTCGGCCACGATGTCCGCTAAGATTTGAGACTTGATGGCTGTTGGGGGTCGGTACTCGATATCATACCCACTAATCTCCACGGCCCATTTGGCCAGTCGGCCCAAAAGTTCAGGCTTATGCAAACTATTACGAAGGGGATAAGTAGTCACCACACAGATCGGGTGGCACTGAAAATATGGTTTAATTTCCTAGAGGCACTTATTAGGGCAAGTGCTAATTTTTCTAAGTCTGGGTGCCGTGTTTTGACCTCACCTAAAGTTCAACTAACATAGTAAACAGGAAATTGCATACCTTGTTCTTCTCGAACTAGGACCCCACTTACCGCAATTTCCGAGACTGCTAAGTACAAGTAGTGTTGCTCGTCCACTTTCGGAGTATGAAGCAATGGCGGGCTCGAGAGCTACCTCTTTAATTCTTCCAATGCTTGTTGGCATTCCTGGGTCCATGCAAAATAGTTCTTCTTTTTGAGGAGAGAGAAGAACCTGTGACTTCTATCGGAATACCTCAAGATGAATCGGCCTAGGGCAGCTATGCACCCTGTTAATCTTTGTACGACCTTAACATTGCCCACAACTGTGATATCATCGATTTCCTTTATCTTATCGGGGTTGATTTCGATACCCCGATTTGATACCATAATGCTGAGGAACTTACCAAAGCCGACCCCGAATGCACATTTCTCCGGATTGAGTTTCATGTTGTATTTCCTTAGTATATCGAAGGTCTCCTGCAAATGTGTCTAATGGTCCTCTGCTCGGAAGGCCTTAACTAGCATATCATCAATATAAACCTCCATTGACTTACCTATTTGTTCTTCAAACATTCGATTTACTATGAGTTGATAAGTGGTACCAGCATTGTTTAGTCCAAACAGCATTACATTATAACAATAGGTGCCGTACTTAGTGTTGAACAAAGTATTTTGTTGATCCTCCAGGTTTATTTGTATTAGATTGTACCCGGAGTAGGCATTGAGAAAACTAAGGATCTCGTGGGCGGCCGTGGTATCAATCATGTGATCGATATTCGGCAGAGGAAAAGAGTCTTTAGGACATGCCTTGTTTAAACCTTTATAGTCTACACACATTCTAAGTTTATTTCCCTTTTTAAGGACTACGACTACGTTTGCTAACCATTCAGGATATTTAACCTCCCGAATGGATCCTATTTTGAGATGTTTGATTACCTCGTCCTTGATGAATACATGTTTTACCTATGACTGGGGTATATTCTTTTATTTTACCGGGCGGAACTTCAGGTCCAAGCTCAGTCGATGTGTAGCGATTTCCGGCGGGATCTATGTCATATCTAGGTGAGACCAAGTAAAATAATCCATATTATTAATAAGAAATTTAATAAGTTTTTCCCTGAGCTCTGGGGTTAACCCCGTACCCAGGTATACCTTTCAATCGGGTAGATGTCTGATCAGTATGACTTGCTCCAGTTCCTTGATTGTCTATTTGGTGGCGTCGGAATCCTCGTGGATTATGAATGATCGAGGGATCCAATAGTCATAGTCCTCATCCGTTCCCTGCTTCCCCGATTGAGTTGAAGCTGGTAGTTGTGGTTGCTATTTAGCTTCCTGTTTTCCTTTGGACTCCGATCCCTTTGTTGACGAAAGCGCCGATACCGGTATCACTTCGTCAACCGTGAACAGCTCGTTGGCAGTGTGATGTTCCTCATACACTGGTTTTACTCCATCCGGTGTTGGGAACTTCAGCATTTGGTGAATGGTTGAGGGTACCACCCTCATGTTGTGAATCCAGGGTCTTTCGAGCAGTGCGTTGTATCTCATATCGCCTTCGAACACATGGAACTTCGTTTCATGAATAGTTCTGGCTACATTTATTGATAGGAGAATCCGAGCTGCGGGTATGATCTGATCTTATAGGCTGAGCTGCTCCACGACCCTCGATCGAATAATATTAGCCGAGCTTCCCGGGATTAATTAAAACACGTTTAACCTGACTTTTATTCATAAGGATAGAAATTACCAAAGCATTATTGTAGGGCACTGAGATCCCTTTTGCTTCATCATCATTGAATGATAAAGTGCCTTCTGGCACATAATCTCGAGTTCGTTTTTCCCTGGTGATTGATACTTTAATGTGTTTGAACACTGGCCTTTGTGGAATATCGACCCCACCAACGATCATGTGAATCACGTGATTTGGTTCTTCCTGCTCGTTTTTCCTATTTGCATCCCTGTCTTTGACATGATTTGTAGCTCGGTCTCTCAAGAATTCTCAAAGGTGACCCTCATAGAATAGATGGGCCACCTCCTCCCTTAGTTGTCTGCAGTCTTTAGTTTTATGACAATGTGTACCATGGTATTTGCATATTTGATTGGGGTTCCTTTGGGATGGATCAGTTTGTAGGGGTGTTGGCCATCTAGTATCTTTGATTCTCCCAATGGCTGACACCATACCTGATACATCGATGCTGAAGTTGTATTCTAATAATCGTTGTGCTTCTGTGGGATTGTCATGTTTATCGAATCCACTTTTGCTCATGAGCCCTCGAGAGCTCTGTCTTCGATCGTTCCTTTGATCATTTCAGATGAGATTACGTCCTGAGCCTTTGTTTCTACGATATGCGTTGTATGGTTGGTACCGATCTCTGCTCCACCGGGGTTCTCTGTCGATATCCCTTTGAGTTCTACCGACGGGCCTGTTTGGATAAGCGGAACCGAAAGGGGTCCCCAATGGATCATCCTCGACGCAGATCTTTGACCGGTACCGATTATGTACATCGGCCCAGGTTACCACTTGATATTCAATTAAATTCTGCTTTAGCTTTCATGATGCCACTGAACTTCATTCGTTCAAACCTTGAGTAAAGGATTGAATAGCTCAATCGCCTGTGACCGGTGGTAGTTTCATGCATTCCATCTGGAACCGAGATACAAATTCTCTCAACATTTCGTTGTCTTTTTGTTTCGTCTTGAAGAGGTCCGATTTTCTAGTCGCAACCTATGTCGCTCTGGCATGTGCCTTTATGAAGGAGTCTGCAAGCATGGCGAACAAATCAATGGAATTAGGCGGCTAATTGTGGTACCATATCATTGCTCCTTGCGACAAGGTTTTTCCAAATTTCTTCAGTAGAACAGATTCAATAGCATCGTCTTTCTAGTCATTTCCTTTTACTGCGCATGTACAATAAATGACATGTTCATTAGGGTCGGGGGTCCCATTTTACTTAGGAATATTTGGCATTCGAAATTTCTTCGGAATGGGTTTCGGAGTCGCACTTGGAGGGAAAGGCTAATGTACAAATTTCTTTGAATCCATACCCTTTAGAAACGGCGGTGCCCCCGGTATTTGGTCAACACATGAGTTGTATGTCTCCACTTTCTTGTCATTTCCCTCGATTTTCTTTTCTACCGATTCAATCCATTTGGTGAGCTCTTAGAGTATTTTCATATTGGCGGCGGGGTCAGTCCCCGATTCATTGGCGTTCGACCTTTTAGGCACAGGCTCGGTCCTGTGAACAACTTTTGGTTCGATCCTACTCGGTGTTCGGTACTGATTTTGTAGTTGTGCTATAGCAGCTTGTTGAGCTTGTAACATTTAAAATATCAATTGGAGGCTAACTACACCATCTTCTCCATCCTGCATACCTCGACCACCTGATCGAACTTCTCTGCGTATGCTACCTTTGGGATCAACGCCCAAATTTGCGTTTAGGGCGACATGCGAACTGACATCGACTGGATTTGCAATTGGTTATTCCTCGAGGTCAGCCTGAGGCACCTCGATCCCGAGGTCGGCTATGTTGTATTGTTCCCCGTGAAATTCGAGGCCGTTGTCACCATGTGTAGGCCCTGCTTGTGAGTTTGACATATTTATCCTGAAAATAAAGATACTTACGAGAACAAGTGTAAAGCATTGTGTGTTATTGGACTCAGTATTAAGCAATCACTATTATCAGTAGCCCCACGGTGGGCACCAAACTGTTTACCCTTCAAATTGGATAACAATTAAACTTATAATGTGGTTTCAAGGACACGTGATTCCACCCAATACCAATTGATAAAAGTGAGGATGAGTAATATAAATTAACAATAAAGTAAAGCGAACCAATGTTATAATGGAACTCAGCCCTCGAGTTTGTATACCCTTGAACTGGTTGATGCAAGAACAATTAAAGTGTAGCAAGCTGATGAACAATAATGTAAACGAGAAAGAGAATTATATTGCTTTTGTGCCTGTCCACCGTGTCTTACAAATGATTAGAACCCCCCTTTATATAGTAGAGGAATTCCACTTAATACAGAAGAAAATCTCAAAAAAATATTAACCATTTCTGATTTGATCCGTTCCGAGATTTACGCCATGATCCTCGACCAGTCACCGATACCCCGCTTTTCTGTTATTATATTATCTTCGATCTTTGTTCGATGTCCGTCTCATTTGGCTTCGATCACTACCAGCCTCGATCTCGACATGTACCTCGATTCTGAACTTGGTACCTTATCCTCGTGATTTAGTCTATTACGTTACGAGACCGTCCTTCGATGCAACGTCCCCGTCTCGGTCAAATAGTAAAATCGGGTGGGCCTGATTTTAACCGTATACACAAATACTGCTTTTCAAACCAAATACTACTTTTCTAGTCTCTCTCGCCCCCTCTCTATTTATCTTCTATATTTTCAAAATATTATATGTCATTTGTTTTAATTATTGAGTGTAATTTTAAAGATATTATACATAAAAAGTTACTAATTAGAAAAATATTGTTTGAGAGAAAAGTAGTTCAAATATAATATGAACTATTATAGTTCACATATAATAATATTAAAAGGATTACGATTATATTACATTATTCAAATAAAAAAATAATTTATGTAGGATAATAAAAAAATATTAATCGGGATTAAAGTCCAATATAAAGATTTAACAAAACAATTAGGTGCAAGAAAGGGATAAGTTCTAAAGTACTAACCATTATTTTACACATAAATTTGCACCTTTTATCCATGATAAAGTTTTCTTGTTATATATTTCAAGATCTCATGGTTGATATTACTTCTTTAAATTCCTAAACTCGTTGTCTTTTAAATATTTTTCAATTTTAGCAAATCTTTCGTGGTTGATATTTTTCAACTTCAACAAGAACTAAACATGTAAAAATTATATTACTTATTTAAAGCCCTAAGCACGTGTCCTTTTAAATATTAGGCATAAACATTGTATGATCTATTAATTACTTTAATATCGTTAAAACACACACACATTAGTTTAACTTTTTCCCCCCACAGAATCTGCATCCACTAAAAGTAATATGAAAGATTTATAAATATTTTATAGAGTTTAAACAAGGAAAGAATTTATATACGGTAAAATACCAAATGATTTAAATCCCTAAACTTTAAAACTTCTTACCTACCTCAAATAAGGAAATATTTAATAATCAAAATTTTAGTCAATTTTAAAGTTCTAAATATTAGATAATTAATTAAATGACTGTTTTATCCAATGTGAAATTTATTTTTAAATTGTAAAAAAGGCGAACGGCATTTCGCTAAGAGGTTTCCTGCTTTTAATATAGTATAGATATAGATAAATATAGATTCATATATGTAGATTTTGAACCTAATACTTGAAAAAAAAAAGAAACGGCTTAGACAAAAGGGGTGTTTTTATGTTTTCAATTCACGCCATTAACTCTAGTCATTGTTAGGGTATCAAGTACCAAGGGCTCCATCGTCCAAGAATGTCAGATTCAAATCCTGAAATTCATGCTCTGGGAACGCAGCTCCTCCAATTTATGTCGAATACTTCCAAACGATTGGATACTCAGTAAGGGCATTTGTTGGCACTGTTTCAGAAGATACGGAAGTCGAAGGCGGAAACTACTAAGAATTTAATGCTAATCCGGGAGAAATTTGATTTCCGTTCTCCACCAGTTAATCCCTCAGGTATACTTTCCTCTTCTTGCATGCATGTAATGAGCCCAGCAATTGTAGCTTTTTTGGCTTAATTCCATTTTATCCGTTGCAACTGTAGCAACTGTATTTCATTTAGCATAAGTCTTTGGGTCCGTTGGTGAAATGTATGCTTGTATGTATATGTGTGTGTGTATGCTGATTTATCATAAGTTCCATGCATCTGTGAAATGTGTGTATACTGATTTGGACTTTATTGATTTCTAAGATGTATTTATCTTCCTCTCATTTTCTAAAAATTTGCCCATTAGTGGATTTGATATATTGTTATAGAAGTATAGCCAGCTCCATCGCCATCGCCACATCAGCAGCACAATGTGATTCGCAATAATTGGATTAAAGGGGAATGTACATATGGTCACACATGTACATATTTGCATTCTTTGACTAATAGCGATTGCTTCAATTCGTCAATCAAAATTGAAGTCTCCCAGGTCCGATTGTAACGACCCGGCTTGTTGTTTTGAGAGTAATAGCCTTGATCCCCTACTTTCTACTTTCCCCGTATATGTTTCTGCTTATGTGACTTGTCAGGAGGTCTTGTTTTTGGTTTCGGAGTGAGTTGGGACACTTAGTCCTTAAAACGGAAGCTTAAGTCTTAGGATTTTGACCGTAGTCGGAAATGTGTGAAGACGACTCCAGAATGGAGTTCCATCAGTTCCGTTAGATCCGTTGGGTGGTTTTGGACTTATGAGCATGTCCGGACTGTGAATTTGAGCTCTGTAGCTGATTTAGGCTTGAAATGGCCAGAGTCGCATTTTTAGAGATTTTGCCCGGAAGTGGACTTTTTTGTTATCGGGATCGGATTCGGATTCCGAAAGTTGGTGTACGTCCATAATGTTGAATATGACTTGTGTGCAAAATCTGAGGTCAATCGGACGTGGTTTGATAGATTTCTGTATCAGTTGTAAAAATTTGATGTTTCATGTTCATTAAGTTTGGCTTAAAGGGTGATTCATGTTTTTGTTGTTGTTTGATGTGATTTGAGGGCTCAACTAAGTTTGTGTGGTGTTTTAGGAATGGTTGGTATGTTTGGTCGAGCTCTCAGGGGCCTCGGGTGTATTTCAGATGCTTAACAATTTGAATTTGGAGTTGGGCAAATGGTTGAAGTTGCTGGTTCTGGTGTAATCGCACTTGCGCAATGCTGACAGCAGGTGCGAGAAATATGGCACAGAAGCAGAGTTGGGTGAATTGTTTAGGGGTCGCAGGTGCGTGGGAAAGGCCGCATATGCGATGCCCGCAGATGTGCAAGGCTGATCGAAGGTGGAAAGAGAGACCGCGGAAGTGGACAGGATTCTGCAGGCGCGCACTCGCAAGTGCGGCCTCTTCATCGCATGTACGGAGGTAGAGGGGAGTAAGTGGTTTGTGCAAAAGCGCTCTTTTCGCCGTACAAGCGGATGCATAGGTGCGAGCCTAGGCTCCGTAGGTGCGGAAATGCCTGGGCAGAACCTACTTAACCTAGACTTCGAGATATTTGGCCATTGTTATCATTTTGAGCTCGGACTTTAGAGGTTTTTGAGAGGGTTTTCGAAGAGATTACAGAGGTAAGCTTCTTGTATTCATTTTTCATCAATAATCTTGCTTCCCCATTTATTTTTCCACCTAGTTAGTGTGTATTTAAGGTGGAATTTGGGAGTTTGAGGCTAGGGATTTGAAGAGTTTAATTTTTTATTTTGAGTGGTCATTTGAGGTCGGAGTTTAATAAATTTTATGTGGTTGGACTCGTGAGTGAATGGGCTTTCGGATGTTGAGATTTTTGCCCGATTCCGAGACGTGGGCCCGGGGTGACGTTTTGGGCCGGTTTCTAATTTCTTGCTTTAGCTTTGATTTGATTAATTAGATTAGTTTCTTATAGTTGTATTTATGCTATGTAATTGATTTTGGCTAGATTTGGGCCATTCGGAGACGGATATTCGTGGAAAAGGCATTGTTACCTATTGATTGAGCTTGGTTCAAGGTTAGTGGCTTGCCTAACATTGCGTGGGAGAAATCCCCTTAGGATTTGGTACTCTTGTGATATGTGAGCGTCGTGTACGTGAGGAAACGAGTACGTACACGGGCTATTTGTTGTAAAACCCGATTTATTTTACTGAGTAGTAATATGTTCTTCCTTTAAATTAAGTTATAACGTTTAAATGAGTATTAGCATGTTTTTCATTCTTAATTAAGTTATCCCATTATGTGTAGCTATCTTGTTTAGTCTAATATCGCATGTCTACGTGCTTTAGCTACTTATTTGAACTATGTGAAGCATGCCTAGTTGATTTCCTGCTTTTTCCTTGTTCTTTATCAGTATAATTGTAGAAATCTTGCTATTAACTGTTGTATTTATCGGTTTGAACTGTGTATTTACTTTTGAAACTACTAGGCGGTTCCTCGGGAGTTCTCCCTACACATTTACTTTTGAGACTACGATGCGGTTCCTCGGTTGTTCTCCCTGCATATTTACTTTTGAGACTACGAGGCGGTACCTCGGGAGTTCTCCCTGTACATTTAGTTTGAGACTACGAGGGGGTTCCTTGGGAGATCTCCCTGCACATTTATGTTTGGGACTACGAGACAGAATCTCGGGAGCGCCCCCTGTTGTTATGACATAGTTCTTGTGTTGTTGTTTCTCTGTGAATTCTTACTATTAATTTCTCCGATTTTACTTGATTGCTATTATATCATCTGTCTTGTTATTATATCCCTATGGGGCCCAGACCTGACCTCGTCACTACTCTACTGAGGATAGGCTTGGCACTTACTGGATACCAATTGTGGTGTACTCATGCTACTCTTCTTCACATATTTTGTGTGCAGATTTAGATGCTCACTATCAGCCGCATTACCAGTGAGTCGAGATAGTTTTGGAGACTTCAAGGTATATCTACCACGTCCGCAGACCTCGGAGTCCCCCTCTATTCTTCCCGTCTCAAACACTTCCAGTATTTCGTTTTGTTAGATTCTGGTGTATAGAGATACTATTTGTTTTTAGTGGCTTGTGACTCATGCTATTTCGGGTATTGGGAAGACTGTGAATTATAGAGTATTGGTTATTGTACATGTCGAGCGGCATTATTACTAGTTATTCAGTTATCCACTGCTGTTAGTTGCCAAGTTTTACTTTCGTATTGTTATTTTCACAATTGTTTAGGCTTACCTAGTCGTAGAGACTAGGTGTCGTCACGACGTTATACAGAGGGATTTTGGGTCAGGACAAGTTTGTATCAGAGCTCTAGGTTCATAGGTGTCATGAGTCACAAGCCAATTTATTAGAGTCTCGTGGATCGATACGGAGACGTCTATACTTATCTTCGGGAGGCTATGGAACTGTTAGGAAACATTATACTTCTTTGATTCCTTGTCGTGCGATATTTGTTTACATCAAAAAATTCTAAACTTCTGTATTATATTCTTTCTCACTGATGGTGAGGACCCGTACCAGAGGATCTGATGACCAGGAACCCGCGCCCTGTGCTAGAGCCGCGAGAGGCCGGGTCTGGGGTAGAGGCCAAGGACGACCACACGGTGCAGCCAGAGCACCCACACACGCTACGATAGAGGAGGCCCGGTAACTCCAGCTGGAGGGCAGGCACCTGAGGTGCCTATTTCTGCACCAGCTATCCAGGAGACTCTAGCCCAATTTCTAAGCATATTCAGCACCTTAGCTCAGGCTGGACTGATTCCACTTGCTCCTTCCAAATCTCAGGCCGGGGGAGGGGCAAAGACTCCCGCAGCTCATACTACTGAGTAGAGGGTCCATTTTGACCATGCCCAGAGTTCATCCCTATGCAGCCGGTAGCTATGGTTCAACAGAGACTAGGACAGCCGCTTCTGAGGCGGAGCAGCTCAGACTTGAGAGGTATAAGAAGTACCACTCACCTACCTTCAGCGGATTGGCTACGGATGATGCTCATGGTTTTCTTGAGGAATGTCATTGTATTCTCCGTACTATGGGCGTAGAGGAGATAAGTGTGGTTTCATTTACCACCTCCCAGCTTAGAAGAGCAGCCTATCAGTGTTGGTGTGCTTATGAGTTGAGTAATCCGGATTTGGAAGCTTCACTTACATGGACTTAGTTCTCGGACATGTTTTTGAGAGAGTATGTCCCTCAGAGCCTCAGGAACTCATGTCGCGCGGAATTTGAGTATCAATGCCAGTGTGCTATGACTGTGTCAAAGTATGCAGTCCGCTTCAGTGATTTGGCCCGACATGCACCGACCTTGGTTTTCACTGTTCGAGGAGGGTTCGACGGTTTATTGAGGGACTCCACCCCAGTATCCGGATTATTATGGACAGGGAGTTGGAGATGGATATTTCTTATCAGCAGGTTGTGAGTATTGCCAGGAGATTGGAGGGCATACTTACTCAGTATAAAGAGAATAGGGAGGCCAAGAGGTCTCGAGAGTCTGGCACTTATAGCGGTACTCGTGCCCCAGCTACAGTTCGACATGGTAGGGGTTATGCGAGTCACCCCGTTCATTCAGCTCTTTCAGTCGCCAGTGGTGTTCCAGCCCCTACTAGGCCCCGGGAGAGTTATTATGCACCGCCAGTATCTAGTGTGCCTCCAGCTTGGGGTGCTTTTAGCGGCCAGTCCAGCAGACTTGGCCTGAGTCAGTCACAACAGCCACACCCTCCAAGGGGTTGTTTTGAGTGTGGTGACACTCTCCATATGGTGAGGGATTGTCCCAGACTTAGGAGGGGTGCACCTCCGTAGACTTCTCAGCCACCACGTGCTCCACTGGGTCCTCAAGCTATGATTGGAGCACCAAATACTGACCCACCTACTCAGCCAGATCGAGGTGGAGGTTGGGGAGGTCGAGGTCGCCCTAGAGAGGGAGGCCAGAACAGATATTATGCTCTTCCAGCTCGTACAGAGGAAGTTGCTTCCGGCTCTGTCATTACAGGTATTGTTTCTGTTTGTCATAGAGACGCGCCAGTCTTATTTTATCAAGGCTCTACATATTCCTATATGTCCTCTTTTTATGACACATATTTGGGTGTATCTCTGGGTTCTCTGAGTTCCCCTATTTATGTGTCTACTCCTAATGGAGATTCTCTTGTTGTGGACCGCGTGTATCAGTCGTGTTTGATTGATCTTAGTGGTTTTGAAACCAGAGCCAATTTATTATTACTAAGCATGGTAGACTTTGATGTTATCTTGGGCGTGGATTGGATGCCGCCCCATTATGCTATTCTAGATTGTCACGCTAAGACCGTGACGCTGGCTATGGTAGGTTTACCGTGATTAGAGTGGAGAGGTACCTTAGAGTATACTCCCAGTCGAGTTATTTCATTTCTTAAAGCTCAACGAATGGTTGAGAAGGGGTGTGACGCATATCTTGCTTATGTGAGAGGTGTCATTTTTTGATACCCCTATAGTTGAGTCGGTTCCACTAGTGAGCGACATTCCAGATGTGTTTCTAACTGATCATTCGGGCATGCCGTCCGACAGAGATATTGATTTTGGCATTGATTTGTTGTCGGTAACTCAACCCATCTCTATTTCTCCACATCGTATGGCTCATCCTGAATTGAAGGAGTTGAAGGAGAAATTACAGGATTTTCTTGATAAGGGCTTCATTCGGCCCAGTGTGTCACCTTGGGGTGCTCCATTCTTGTTTGTGAAGGAAAAATGATGGTTTTATGCGTATGTGCATTGATTATCGCGAGTTGAACAAAGTTATAGTGAAGAACAGGTATCATTTGACTTGTATTGATGGAATATTTGATCAGTTACAGGGTGTTAGAGTGTTTTCCAAGATTGACTTATGTTCGGTCTATCATCAACTGAAGATTTGGGAGCCAGATATCCCGAAGACTGCCGTCAAGAGTCGGTATGGTCACTATGAATTCCTTGTGATGTCTTTGAACTGACCAATGCCCCAGCAACTTTTATGCACTTGATGCACAGTGTGTTCTGACCTTATCTTGACTCATTCGTCATTGTGTTTATTGACGACATTCTGGTGTACTCTCGGACTCGGAAGGATCATGAGCAGCACCTGAGGACTATGCTTCAGACCTTGAGAGAAAAGAAATTGTATGCAAAATTTTCAAAGTGTGAGTTTTGGCTAGACTCAGTGGCATTCTTGGGTCATGTAGTATCGAGTGATGGGATCCAAGTAGATCTGAAAAAGATTGAAGCAGTGCAGAGTTGGACCAGACCATCCTCAGCTATGTAGATCCGGAGTTTTCTTGGTTTGGCTGGGTATTACTATGGATTTGTAGAGGGATTCTCATCCATTGCACCACCTATGACCAGGCTAACCTAGAAGGGTGATCCGTTCAGGTGGATAGTGGAATGTGAGGAGAGCTTTCAGAAGCTTAAGACAGCTTTGACTACAGCCCTAGTATTGGTATTGCCTACACGTTCGGGGTCTTATAATGTATATTGTGATGAGACGCGGATTGGTCTCGGTGCGGTGTTGATGCAAGAGGGTAGGGTGATTGCCTACGCATCCAGACAGCTGGTGGTGCATGAAAAGAACTATCCTGTCCACGACCTTGAGTTAGCAGCTATTGTTCATGCCTTGAAGATTGGGCGGCACTATTTGTATGGTGTTCCTTGTGAGATTTACACTGATCATCGGAGTTTGGACCATCTGTTCAAGCAAAAGCATCTTAACTTGCATCAGCGGAGGTGGTTGGAGCTACTTAAGGACTATGATATCACTATATTTTACCATCCGAGGAAGGCCAATGTGGTGACCGATGCTTTGAGTCACCGGACAGAGCGTTTGGGGAGTTTAGCATATCTACAAGCAGAAGAGAGGCCATTGGTGTTGGATGTTCAGGCCTTAGCCGGCCAGTTTGTGTGATTGGATATTTCTGAGCCGAATCGAGTATTGGCTTGTGTGGTCCCTCAGTCTTTTCTTTATGCTCATATCATGGAGCGTCAGTATTATGACCCCCATCTGCTTGTCCTTAAGGACACGGTGATGCTAAGGAGGTCAATATTGGAGATGATAGTGCATTGAGGATGCAGGGCAGGCTATGTGTGACCAATGTGGAGGGGTTGCATGAGTTGATCCTTCAAGAGGCTCACAGTTCGCGGTACTCCATTCATCCGGGTGCCGCAAAGATGTGTCAGGACTTGAGGCAGCATTACTGGTGGAGGAGGATGAAGAAATACATAGTGGAATATGTGGCTCGCTGTCTAAATTGCCGGCAGGTAAAGTGTGAGCATCAACGGCCAGGTGGGTTGCTTCAGATAGCGATTTCGAAGTGGAAATGGGAGCGAATCACTATGGATTTCATTGTTGGACTCCCACGGACTCAGTGGAGGTTTGATGCATTCTAATTGATTGTGGATAGGCTGACCAAGTCAGCTCATTTCATTCTTGTGATGACTACCTATTCTTCCGAGTAACTGGCTCGAATTTACATCCGCGAGATTGCCAAGCTTAATGGCATACCGGTATCTATCATCTATGACCGGCATACGCAGTTTACATCATGGTTCTGGAGGGTTGTTCAACATGAGTTGGGTACTCGAGTGGAGCTGAGCACAACATTTCACCCTCAGACGGACGGA
>AWOL01S0051287.1:10884-21614 GCA_000715115.1 Nicotiana otophora | reverse complement strand
TCCTCAGAAGGTGTACCACTGAAGTGAACTGGAAAGAGCTTGGTAAACTTATCCAGTCTCAATAAGGCCTCAAAAGACATTTGGCCTATCACCGATCTGTGCCGCAACAACTGGCTGAACTACCCCAACTGGCGGGGCTGCTGGAGCCTGATTATGGGGAGCCATCTGCTCCGGAGCGGGAGTAGTGGGAATTTGTGCTCCTCCCCTAGCCTATGAGACGGCTGGTGCCACTGGAAATGTACCATTCTGGGACACGCCCTCCATAAGACTTACCAAACGGACTAGAGCGTCCTGAAGTACTGGAGTGGCTATGAATCCTTCCGGGACCTGAACTGGTCCAACTGGTACATTCTAAATTGGAGCCTCCTCCTGGAGGTCCACCTGAGGTTCTTCAATAGGTGCAGCTGCTCGAGCTCTGGACTGAGCTCTACCTCGGCCTCTGCCTCGGCCACTAGCACTACCTCGGCCTCGACCTCTACCCATGTCCATAGTTGCCACTGGGGGTTCTGGTCCTTGTCCATCGGTATAGGTATTATGTGTTCTCGCCATCTGCGAGAGAATATGAGTAGAATGGTTCAATTATCGATGATAGAATAAAATCGCTTGATAGAATAAGAAAAAAGTGATATTGTTCCTAAACTTCATAGCCTCTGAGAGATAAGTACATACGTCTCCGTACCAATCCTTCAGACTCTACTAAGCTTGCTCGTGACTCGTGAGACCTATGTAACCTAGTGCTCTGATACCAATTGTCACGACTCGAAATTCCCACCTTCGGACTGTGATGGCGCCTAACATTTCACTTGCTAGGAAAACCAACGTTAGAACAATATTATCTATTTTAAAATAATTTTTATATTATTAATAATCAAGGAAACAAAGGCGGAAGCAAAGTTTGAAACATAGTAAAATAATCCATAAAAACAACGGTGTCTAAATACCATCCCAGAATTGGTATCACAATTCACGAGTATTCTAGAATAATACAAATAAAAGTCTGAATAAAATAAAGCTATCTGAAAATACACACACAGCTAAAGTAAAATAGACGGGGACTTCAGAACTGCGGACGCCATGCAATTATACCTCAAGTCTCTTTCGAATAGCTGAAATCCGAGCAAGTCTATGGCACACCGTTGGGACCAACTCCGAAATCTGCACAAGAAGTGCAGAGTGTAGTATCAGTACAATCGACCCCATGTACTGGTAAGTGCTGGGCCTAACCTCGACGAAGTAGTGACGTGGCTAAGACGGTTCATTTATATTAGCCTGTACGCAATGTTAATAAAAACCACAAATAATAGAAATAAATCAGGTAACTCATTTATAATAATTGAAGCCAACCCAACAGTCATAATCCATTATTATTTCAACCAATTATGTTGCAGTGTGCAACCCGCTCTCACAATATATTCACATTCAATTATGTTGCAGCGTGCAACCTGCTATCCTAATATTTTCCTTTTAATCAAGTTTGTCATATATTTATTTCAATCAAGTGTATATATAGACTTTTAAATAAATCTGTTGCGGCGTGCAATCCGATCCCCCAATATTGACTTTTCAATAAGTCTGTTGCGGCGTGCAATCCGATTCTCCAATATTGACTTTTAATAAGTCTGTTGCAGCGTGTAACCCGATCCTTCAATAATAACTTTTGTTTTTGGAAAGTTTTAAATAAATTCCAATTTCTTCCATCTAAATCCAAAATAAATGATGAATGTATACATGAATTTGTGAAATATAATCACTTTTGGTTAAAAAATACTTACCCAATTCAAAGTCGTGAAAATCTCCCTTGAAATTGCCCAAATCCGAGACTTGAAACTCAAAAATGAGTAAAAATAGCGACTTCCGAATTTATGGGCTCTGCCCAGCCATTTTCGCATCTGCGGACTCGCATTCGCGAGACAAAGCTCGCATTTGCGATGCCAGGCTGCTAGGTGAAGTTCCGCATCTGCGGACACTCATGTTGCACCTGCGATATCCACTTCTGTGCAAAAAGGCCGCACCTGCGAAGACCCCAGGCCAGCCCAGTCCCGCATCTGCGATGGAAGGCTCACTTCTGCGAGCTCGCACCTGCGGTCAAAAATCCGTAGGTGCGATTACAATAGAACCCAAAATTTCAGATTTTGCTGAAGTCCAATTCTTATTCCGATTTCGATTCGATTCGAATCACATTCGGGGTACTCGGAACCCCATACGAATATACCAATAAGTCTCGTAACATAATACGTACTGACTCGGGGGTCTAAAATCACTTCAAATAACACTAAAATTACAATTCACACCCCGATTCGAACTTTGAGTTTTAAACTTTCAATTTGCAAATCTCGTGCCAAAACATATTAAATGAATCCGGAATGACTTCAAATTTGGCACACAAGTTATAAATGACATAACGGAGCTGTTAAAATTTCCAGAATTAGATTCCGGCTCCGATATCAAAAAGTCAACCCCGTGGTCAAACTTGAAAATCTTTAGCCTTTAAATTACTAGTTTCCGTTAAATAGTCATAACTTGATCTAGGGACCTCCAAATGAAATTCCGGGCATACGCCCAAGTCCCAAATCATGATACGGAGCTATCAGAACTATCAAAATATTGATCCAGGTCTGTTTGCTCAAAATGTTGATCAAAGTCAACTTAGTTGAGTTTTAAGGCTCTATTTCACATTTTAATCTATTTTTCACATGAAAACTTTCTGGAAAATTGTACGGACTGCCCACGTAAGTCGAGGAATAATAAATGGTGCTTTTTGAGGTCTTAGAACATAGAATTACTTATTAAATTTAAAGATGATATTTGGGTCATCACATGCTTATTCATAAGAGTTAGATCTAATAAGAAAGATTCAAGTAGTGAGAAACCTAAATCATGGTCAAAATCGAGATACAGAAATTTCATGTGAAAATATTGTCATAAGGAAGGTCACATTATTTCTGAATGCTTTAAATTGAAAAATAAAGAAAAGCATACAGAAAAGAAAAATGAGCACAAAAATACTGACACTGCCGAAGCAAGTGTAGCTGCTGATGAGACTGAGGGAACTACTTTTTTAGCAACTAATAATAGTTTTAAATCTAACAATAAGTGGATTTTAGATTCGGGTTGTTCTTATCATATGTGTCCTAGTCGAGATTTATTTACCACATATGAATCTATTGGAGGTGGAGTTGTCTTGATGGGCAACAATGCTGCCTGCAAAGTTATTGGAAAAGGTACAGTCCGAATCAAAATGCACGATGGTGTGGTAAGAACTCTCACCGATGTTAAACATGTTCCTGACTTGAAGAAAAATCTCATCTCTTTGGGCACTCTAGAATCTCTTATGTGCAAGTACACAGGTGAATGTGGAGTTCTGAAAATGTCTCATGGTGCTCCTGTGATCATGAAAGCACGCAGATCTGGTACGTTGTATACTCTTTTGGGATCTACTTTTACTGGTGCTGCTACAGTTTCAATATCAGATAAATCAGATTCTGACATCATCAAATTGTGGCATATGCGATTAGGGTATATGAGTGAAAAACGTCTTTCCATCCTCAGCAAAAGAGGTCTTTTATGTGGCCAGAGTACCGAAAAAAAATATAGAGTTCTGTGAACATTGTGCGTTCGGGAAGCAGAAAAGAGTCAGCTTCATATCTCCAGTGATTCATAGAACATAAGGTACTTTGGATTACATTCATTCAGATCTTTGGGGTCCTTCACGTACCCCATCAAAAGGTGGTGCCAGGTATATGTTAACTTTTATTGATGATTATTCAAGGAAAGTTTGGGTTTATTTCCTGAAAAATAAAAGTAATATTTTCTTAAATTTCAAACACTGAAAAGTTTTGATTGAGAAGCAAACAGGAAAATAGGTTAAGCGGCTTAGAACAGATAATGGCTTGGAATGTTGTAATGATGAATTCAACAAATTTTGCAAGAATGAAGGAATTGCTCGATATCGTACTGTGAGAATGACACCTCAGTAAAATGGTGTGGCAAAAAGGATGAATAGAACTCTTTTGGAAAGGGCTCGTTACATGATTTCAAATGTTGGGTTGACAAGCGCTTTTTGGGCAGAAGCTTTCTCTACAACTTGTTATATTATCAACCGAGCTCCTTCTGCACCTTTGAACTTTAAGACTCCAGAGGAAATGTAGTCAGGTACCCCTGGTAATTATTCTGATTTAAAGATATTTGGTTTCCCTGCATACATGCATGTAAATGATGGAAAATTAGAGCCAAGGGCTAAAAAGTGCATTTTCCTTGGGTATGCATCTAGGTGAAAAGATACCGACTATGGTATCCTGATCCCACGACACCAAAATTTATAATTAGCAGAGATGTAACCTTTGATGAATCCTCTATGTTATATTCTAGAAAAGAGTCTTCTAGTTCTTGTAATACAGATAAAGGAAAGAGTACATAGAACCAAGTGAAGATTGAGATTGGCATTCCTTCTGAGCCAAGCTCATCAACTTTGGAACAAAATACAGTTAAAACTCCTGAAGTTGAGACAGAAGCTGAAATTCCTGAAGTTGAGGCTCCTGAAGTTGAACCAGAAGAAGAGGAGTATTCTATAGACAAACATAGACCAAGAAGAGAAGGTAAACAGCCATTAACGTTTGGAGATTATGTTGCATTTGCTTTTTCAGTTGCACAGGAAACTGAAGAAATTGGAGAACCATCAAAATATTCAGAAGCAGTTTCTGGTGCTGACTCAGCCAAGTGGCTGATTGCAATGAATGAAGAAATTGAGTCTCTCCACAAGAATGGTACTTGGTCTCTTGTGAAGCTGCCATCAGGAAAAAGAATTGTTGGTTGCAAATGGGTCTTCAAGAAAAAGGATGGCATTCCAGGGGTTGAAGATGCGAGGTATAAGGCACGATTAGTTGCAAAGGGCAATAGTCAGGTACAAAGAGTTGATTTTAATGATATTTTCTCACATGTTGTTAAACATAGCTCTATTCATGTCTTGCTTGCCTTCGTTGCCATGTATGATTTGGAATTAGAACAACTTGATGTTAGGACAACTTTCTTACATGGCGAACTTGAGGAACAAATATACATGTATCAAACCGAAGGATTTGAAATTGAAGGAAAAGAAGATCATGTTTGCTTGTTGAAGAATTCCTTGTACGGATTAAAGCAGTCTCCAAGACAATGGTATAAAATGTTTGATTCCTTTATGTTGGGTCATGGTTATTCGAGGAGCATGTATGATAGTTGTGTTTACTTCCGGAAGTTAAATGATGGTTCATTTGTGTACCTATTACTATATGTTGATAACATGCTTATTGTTGCTAAGGATTTAACAGAAATTCATAATTTGACAAGTCAGCTGAAAGGTGAACTTGAGATGAAAGATTTGGGAGCAGCTAAGAAAATTCTTGGCATGGAGATCAAAAGAGATCGAAAAGCCAACAGGCTATTTCTGACCCAGAAGAAGCACTTGGAGAAAATCTTGGAGAGGTTTGGCATGAAAGATGCTAAACCAGTTAGTACCCCTCTTGCTGCTCATTTTAAGTTATCAGCTGCTCAGTCCCCGCAGTCAGAGGAAGAAGAGAGGTACATGGAACAGGTTCCTTATTCCAGTGCAGTCGACAATATTATGTATGTAATGGTTTGTACACGTCCAGACATTTCACAAGCAGTGAGTGTGGTAAGTTAGTATATGGCTTTCCCTGGAAAAGCACATTGGCATATTGTGAAATGAATTCTCAGATACTTGCGAGGTACTTCAAACACACGTTTGGAGTTTGGAAAAAATACTAACACTTTGGTTGGTTTTGTAGACTCAGATTATGCAAGTGATCTTGACAAAAGAAAATCACTGACAAGTTATGTATTTTGCATTGGTGGTTGCGCTATTAGTTGGAAAGCTACATTACAACGTGTTGTAGCTTTATCTACTACCGAAGTAGAATATATGGCAGTGACCGAAGCAATCAAAGAAGCCTTATGGTTGAAGGGTCTATTTGCAGAACTCAGTTCACACCAAGGTGGTCTTACCATTTTCTGTGATAGTCAAAGTTCCATTCACTTGACTAAAGATCAGATGTATCATGAGAGGACGAAGCACATTGATATAAAGTATCACTTCATCCGAGAAACCATTGATGAAGGAAAAGTCTCAGTTCAGAAGATCAACACTAGAGACAATCCTGCTGACATGTTCACAAAACCTCTTCCAGTGTCCAAGTTCAAGCTTTGCCTGAACTTGATTGGCATTTATGAAGAATGATTTTACCCATTGGGATTTTTGCGGAGAAGGTGAAGCAAATTTATTATATATAAGCCGAAATTAGACCAAGGTGGAGATTTGTAATAAGACCAAATTTTCATGACATTTGCCATGACATAATATCCATTATAACAAAATTTGTGGATCATGACATTTGCCATGACATAATATCCACTATTAGGCCAAGGATTTCTTGCTATAAATAGAGGAGCTTCTCCTCATTTGAGAACACACAAATTCAAGAGCTTTTCACTCTTGTCTTTCTTTCTCCTCCTTTATTTCATTATAGAGTATTTTGTAAGAGAGTGAGTATTAGAAAACACTTGTGTGAACCCTTTCTTTGGAGTAATTTTGTGAGGTTATTATCTTGGGGTATTTGGGACTAATTAAAGTATTTACTCTAATTTTATACTCTCTTTTGTATTCTTGTTGGTATAGTGAAATTGCTCCTCTCCGCTTGTGGACGTAGGTCACCTTGACCGAACCACGTTAAATTTGTGTCTTCTTTATCTTCTTTAATTACCGTTTATTATCAACTTGCATTGTCTTTGTTATTGTCATTATAATTTTGTTTGGCTAAATTCCGCACTACCTGATAACCCGATCCTAACAATAGGAATGTTGGAGTTTGAGGACGAAGATGAAAGAGGAAAGTCAAGAAGTCAAACCCTTATTACAAATTAAGAAAGCTATCCTAATGAGTTGACAAATACCATATGGGGAATGCACAAGGATACTAACACGTACTGGCAACCAACTAAACAAATAAATTAAAGAAGCCAACTCAAATACCAAGTGGATCTTGTTTTTTCAATACCACGACCAATTAAGCAAATCTTCAGTCAAATGACAATCGATTTTACTGCAGAAAGAACAAAGAATCGAGAGGAGCACTCTAGGAATGTTCTTTATTAGTGTATGTACAATGGATAATCAATCATCTCTGCCACCCTATGAGCACTACTTCCGTCCTCCATTTTAATTTATATGACGGTATTTGACTGGACATGAAATTTAAGAAAGAAATATTTTTATAACTTATGATCTTAGAGACCTTTTGAACTTGGGGCAGGGGCGTATGCAAACAAAATTGTAAGTGGTATCAAAATTTATAGAAGAATTGGAATAAATAACGTCAATTGTCATATTTCTAGACAGTAAATAGCTTTCGCCCATTAGTTTTATTGAGTTTTAAGTTAGAGAAGGTCCTGAGTTCAATTCTACTTAATCACAAATTTTAATTATAGAGGCTCTCTCAAATATTTAGAAAAACTTCATGTTAGTTGCGATTCGAACCCTCTGACCTCTTAGAGAAATATTAGGCCTATAATTAACGCGTTTGTGTCTAGTGGTGTCATTTTTCCTACTTATCCGTTTCCTCACAGTATTGAATCATATATTTAGTAAAGTTTTCAAATGAAGCGGTGTTGCCTGACACCGCTTCGCCTAACGTGCGTCCGCCCCTAACTTCGGGTGTGATCCTTCCCCAGACCCTGCATGTTTCGTACACTGAGATGCCTCGATCTTGAACATGCAATGTAATCTCAGCAGTATAAAATGAAAAGTTTAAGAGAAATGTGTCATTTTTTGTACAACTAAAATAAGCAAATAATGTCACATAAAATGGAAGAGAGAGTAGAAATTTATCATTAAGGGGAAAAATAAGTGTCAATCTATTCATGGATGACATAATAAGGTGGCAGCTGTGGAATTCATCAAAGTTCAAACACGCTCAAGAATACTTCAGCTATACAGTTGGTGTTACAAGCTATCATGTTTTGCTAATTTTGTTAGATAGGAATGGTTCCTTCAATTAATTTCTTAAACTATAAATACTCCAATGTGTTCATAAATTATATCCATCACTTAAGGAAAGCCAATTACTAAGAAAAATTCATAGTGTCTAGCTGCTATTGAGTTGTAACGATCCGACCAGTCGTTTTGAGTATTAGAACCCCGTTCCCTCATTGACTGTTCTATTTGTGCTTTATAGTTATATTATGACCTATCGGATTAGTTAGTTTGGGTCCGGAGAGATTTCGGAATGAATTGAGACACCTAGTCTCATAATGAAAAACTTAAGTTGGAAAAGTTGATCGGATGTTGACTTATGTATAAACGACCTAGGATTTGAATTCTGATGATTCCAATAACTCCGTATGGTGATTCTGGACTTAGGAGCGTGTCCGAATAATTATTTGGAGGTCTGTAGTGGAATTAAGCTTGAAATGGCGAAAGTTGAATTTTTGGAAAGTTTGACCTAGGGGTTGACTTTTTGATATCGGGGTGAAAATCCGATTCTGGAAATTTGAATAGGTCCTTAATGAGAAATGTGACTTGTGTGCAAATTTGAGGTCAATCGGACGTGATTTGATAGGTTTCGGCATCGGTTGTAGAAGTTGAAGTTTTAAAGTTCATTGATTTTGAATTTACGTGTGATTCGCTGTTTCGATATTGTTAGGTGTGATTTGAGGCCTCGAGTAGGTACGTATTATGTTATGGGACTTGTTGGTATATTTTGTTGAGGTCCCGGTGGCATCGGGTGAGTTTCATACGGTTAACGGATCAATTCTTTGACTTGGAATTTTGCTGGAAATTTTCTAATATCTATATCTGATTTCCTTCTACGCGATCGCGTGAAAAGGTCTGCGATCACTTAGGGTTAATTGGGGGCTGCTGAGTTTTATTTTATGCGATCGCGTGGGAAAGACTGCGATTGCGTAGTTCGAAATAAGGAATGCATTGCGAATGCATGGATCAAGCCACGTTCATGAAGAGGAGGTGAGGCAGCTGTGGTTCGCGAGCATTGTTCTATGCGAACACGTGGGCCGTCCGCGATCGCGTAGGCCTTGGAATCTCGTGCTTCACGTTAGCTTGTGATATTATGCGGTCGCGTAGAGAAGTTTTGGGGGCAGTGTATTTTGGTCTTCACGATCGCATAACCTTATCCGCGATCGCATAGGGTTATTTTTGGCAGTGGAAATGTTGTGCTTCGCGATCGCGGGACTTGATCCGCGATCGCATAGAAGATATGACTGGGTAGTTTACCGATTTGGAGCTCGGATAAATGCGATTTTTGGGAGATTTTCAGAGAAAATAACAGTTTAAGTGTTCTTAACTTAATAATGGTCAAATTACCCGAATCCATGGTTGTTTTTAACGTTTAATTGGTGAATTAAGTTGGAAAATTATGAAAACCCTCTTGGTTTAATTTGAAGATTTGAGGGCCGGTTTGATGTCGAAATTTGATAAAATTTATATGGTTGGAATTGTGGTTGAAGGGACGTTCATATTTTATACCTTTTGCCGGATTCCGAGATGTGGGCCCCACATGCAATTTTTGAGTGTAATTTCGGATTTTGTGAAAATATTAGTATTTGATATGAAATAAATTCCTATAATTTTGTATTGACTGAATCAAATTAATTGTCACTAGATTCGAGCCGTTCGGAAGTTGATACACGCAGAATGGAATTTGTGGAGCATTGTTTAGCTTGCTCGACATTGGATTCGGCTTGTTCGAGGTAAGTAACTCTTCTAGTCTTGGAGCTGAGGGTATGAACCCTGAATATACGTATTATGTGAATTGTTTGGAGGTGACGCACATGCTAGGTGATGGGCATGTGGGCGTGCACCATAGAAATTGTGACGTAATTGTTCCGTGGAATTTTGTAGTCAAATAATCTTGGCATTTTCCATGCAATTTTATGTGTTAAAGAAATTGAGCTGAGAATCATATAAAAAACATCATGTTGAGGCTATGTGCCAGTATTATTGGGACCCACAAAGGTCATATTGCTATGAATTATTGTTTTAAATTGTAAATTTATACTCAGTCATATTCATTTCATTACATATCATATCTCAGTCTCTGTTGTTACTTATTGATCCATCATATTATCAGTTTCGGGCTATTTTCATGACATTGTGTGCCCATGAGAGAGAAACTGGAGAGATTGATGACTGAGTGAGGCCGAGGGCTTGATTGTGAGGATAACTATGGGATCGGGCTGCACGTCGCAGCATGCCATATTGGCTTTATATACTTTATTATTATGGGATTGGGTTGCACGCCGCAATATGCCATATTGGCTTATTATAGCACGTGAGTTGTCCGTGCAGATACAGATATTGATACTATAGCACGTGAGTTATCCGTGCAAATTATAGTGCTTGGACTGAAGGAGCCCCTCCGGAGTCTGTACACGCCCCTAGTGAGCGCAGGTACCTACTGAGTGCGAGTGCGGAGTGATTTGGGAGGGTTGAGTGACTGTGAGGTATGAGTGACTGTGAGGATTGAGTGATTGAGAGGACAGAGTGACTAAGAGGATTGAGTGACTGGGAGGACTGAGTGAATTGATACTCTAAGAGTATGCATATGATTTTATCACTATGTTGTATTGCATTGGCAATTCTGATGGTAAGCACCCTCCACTTCCAACCAAGAGGTTGTGAGTTCGAGTCACCCGAAGAGCAAGGTGGGGAGTTCTTGGAGGGA
>AWOL01S0051287.1:0-10369 GCA_000715115.1 Nicotiana otophora | reverse complement strand
GTTGCTCTGATGGTAAGCATCCTCCACTTCCAACCAAGAGGTTGTGAGTTCGAGTCACCCGAAGAGCAAGGTGGGGAGTTCTTGGAGGGAAGGATGCCGGGGGTCATTTGGAAACAGCCTCTCTACCTCAGGGTAGGGGTAAGGTCTGCGTACACACTACCCTCCCCAGACCCCACTAGTGGAATTATACTGGGTTGTTGTTGTTGTTGTTGTTGTATTGCATTGGCATACACATTGACATATAGGCATAGAGATGTACTTTCCTCATTCCATTTGAAAATGAAATTTCCTATTGTGGAAGAAAGTTTTTGGGAAAATTACTATTTTCAACTTACTCATATTTTTGACAACTTCGGTAAACGATTTGGATTTTTTACTGATGTACTTGAAAGGCAGAACTATTTTCAGAAATCATGATTCAGCTGAGCATTTTATATATGGGATACTCATTTTATTACTTGCTTTATGTTGTTATGAATTGTTATTGGTTATGGGAGTTGGACTCTGACCTTGGTACAAACTCATCACTACTTTCAACCTAAGGTTAGGTTTGTTACTTATTGAGTACATGGGGTCGGTTGTACTCATACTACACTTCTGCACCTTGCGTGCAGATATTGGATGTTGATGTTGCTGTACTCGACGAGAGCTGGAATTGAAGAGGTACCTGCGTTCTGGTTGTAGCTGCCTCTTGTTCACGGTAGCCTTAGATTCATAAAACTATATTTATGTACCTTTCAAACAGATAATGTATTTACTTCATACTAGCTTTGTAAACTCTGTTCTTAGAAGCTCATGATTTGTATTACCAGTTCTTGGGGGAAATGTGTTAGTTTTATTTATTTTCTTTTAACTAATTACCTTATTAATTTTATTGGAATTGGATAGTTGGTAATTGGCTTACCTAGCGGGTTCGGTTAGGTACAATCATGACTAGTTGGATTTTGGGTCGTGACAAGGTGGTATCAGAACTCTAGGTTCATAGGTTCTACAAGTCATGAGCAAGTGTCTAGTAGAGTCTTGCGGATCGGTATGATGACGTCCATACTTATCTTCGAGAGGCTACATGGCATTTAGTATAATTTTTCATATTTCTTTCTTTATCGTGCGTAATTGATTCAGCTTGAAATATAACTCTGTGAATTCCTTCCACGCATTCGTGTGCGCATGTGAGTGCTCGGTATCAGCTGTGTATCACCGACTTATGATTTCAAGGATGACGTGCGAGATGTGTATCTTGTGCTTTGGTGATGGGTTAGTCTGGAGGACTTGAGGCCAGGTTTGGACCGTAGCTTAGGCTCGGTAGCTTCAGTTGTAACTTGTACATTTGGACTCATATGTCTAGTAATATCCCTATGAGTGGAAAATTTGTGGCTTGATGAGCGGTCAAATGGTTATATGATGAGGATGATGTGATTGCGAGATGTGTTAAGATGGATTGAATGTGACGAGAAGTGTTTCCTTGGAATGTAAAGAGGGCCATTGGGTGCTCGATTTTATTTTGATGTGACATACAACTCGAGTATGAATGTTTTGAAGGACCTTTCACCTTGTTAAATTTAGGGACAGATTAAATTCTCATGTATGGTTAATGAGTTTGGACTCGGATAGACTATGTGATTGCATAGTAATTGTGACGGCAAAAGGGTACAACAAGATACCAATTTGAGGCTAAGCAGGTGGATTATCCCTTGCGGAGTAATCTACGTAGGTGTATTCCTTATAATGTGATTGGGGAGTTTTTTTCTGCCAGCGGGGCGTATGTGTGGAGGTTTGAATTTGAAGCTGGTTGAGAAAGTTGACTTGACCGTCAAGAGAATAAATGCAAGTTTAGTGGATGATTGAAGTATTTTATGGTTGGCGTTGTATGAGCTTGAGAAGAATTTTCGTTGGACTGACTGTAGTATTATGGCAGAAATAAAATATGGGTATTGTGAGTTATGAAGTGTTTTAATCTATGGCTTTGAAACAAGTGGGGGAGCTTACTATTGACAATTCAATTGATGGTTATATGTTAAATTTTAGTTTGGTGTGAGGCATACTTGTGGATTAGTTATGACTTGCAGAGGTTGAGATCGAAGATGACTCGAGTACTGAAATTTGTAAATCCAGAATATATTGCACTTTATAGGTATATGAAAATCATGGGGTGAGTGAGTTGCTATTTGTGAATAGTGTGGTACGCACGAAGTTTGAATTTGATAAGTGGTGTTAAGGCAGGATTACCTCTTTGAATTTTGTTGTGCTAATGGGGCACGTGTCTTTCAGCCCATTTGGGCGGTGCAATTTAGATTACTCTCGAGAAGGTGTTAATGAGTTCAAGAATGTATAAGTGGCAATTGAAAAGTTTTCTAATTGGTATATCTCTAGAATTGGATAGTTACATTGGATGGTGTCGGGACTTGCGGTAATTCTATATAACTATGAATTCTACATTTCAGTATAAGAAAAGGGAAGATGAACAATTTTAAATTCACATAAGGTATTTTCAGAATGGATGTTTCGGTTATGGTATCTAGGGGTAATTATGATGTGGTGAGACTCTACAGATGTTTTGGTGGCAATATTCTTGGGTTTTGGTGACCTACGTGATTTGGTCGAGTTAGAGGAATTTAGTTCTAATAGCTTGGTTATGTGCAGATGGATTTCAAAGTGTTCTTGATAGTTTCTACCATGGTTTGAACCGATATTTTCTACTGGTGTGGGAAACGTATTGTGTATTGTGATTTTCTCTGGGAAGGAAGCAAGAAGACAGTTTCTAACTAACTGGGTATGTATTTTGCTTGTGACTCAGAGTGTTAATGAGGTTCTCATGTTTTCATTGGATGGCCAAATAGAGGCTGTGCGTAGAGTGAGATTGGGATTTGCATATGCAAGCATACGATTCAGTTTTAAAAGGAAGGTCATGAGTTTATGGAGCACAGTCGATTTCAGATATTGGCACTAGTGGTATTACTTGAGAAGAGTGTACATTCAAAAGTGCACATTATGTTTCGACTTGCGGATATTTCGTTGGTATTGCGGTATTTGTTTGGTTGATTGACTGCTGATATTCATATTTTTGTTATGTGGCACAGGAGATATAGAAATATTTCTCGTGGGATGATCGTGCACTAAGGACGTGTTAGTAATTCTAGTGATGGAGTTGGGATCAGTTACAATGATTCATGTGCTTGATGAATTTGGAGATTGGGAGTTATCAGAAGCATATTGTTTCGGGTTGCGGCCTATTTGAGGTGAGTATTTTATTTAAACTCAGTGGAGGCGCTAATTGCGTTAATTATTTGTGATAGCTACGCGCTATAAGTGTGAATATATGTGAAATTTGAGCCAATGTGCGGGCATTGGGGCAAGTATTATACTCGAAAGAATGCTTAGACTATGATATTCCTAGAGTTGACTGTTAAGCGTAAAGTTATAATGTTTCTCGTGTTCTTACCCTTGTTGAGAACTATCTGGGCTACACTTGAGGTTACAAAGAGGCTAATTCCCTGAATAAACGGGGTAGTTACTATTTCTGCGTTAAATTGCCGATTTGAAGTGTGATAGCAGACTTTGCACATGCTTACACTATGGCGTGTTATTTATACCAGTCCAGGAGCATGAGAATCTTATTTTATTATCATATACAAGTGTACTTGTTTAATTACTCATGTGTGATATGCTGGGACTGGAGACCTATGACTATGCGAGACGATTCATATTATTGGCACGTGAGTTGTCCGTGCCGTGTGTGAGAATTTTATTTCTATGATAATTTATCTGATTCATTAATTTTTCTTCCTCTACAATTATGCACATATGCCTACGGTTATCCTCTTCATGAAATTTGAGGAGTTGGTTGTAACATTGTGGTTGTAGTGGTACTAGCTGAACTTGCAAAACAGATCTCTTCTTTGAGATATTTTCCATTTTTGGGTGCATAGATTGCACAGTTTTTGGCTTGAGATATATTGGGGTGGTGCATATGTGGAATAGTTGTGTTTGATAATATAAGGTAATTGGACCTATAATGCGTACTATCAGTTTGATTACGGTATATTCGGGAAGATAATATTAAAAGTCGACTTAGAAAGTGATTATGGTTCTGGTTAGGGCAAGAGAGCTCCATGACTTGTTGATCTGATAAAGGGTCATGAGATTTCTACGTGTTTCTTTTATTATCAACAGTGTACGAAGGTGTTGGGATGAGGTTTTGTTCGATATGGGGTTTAATGCTAGTACTTGGTTGGTTTGGAGTAGTTACTGTGATCAGAAATGGTGCTACGAGCAGGAGAGTTGTGTAATATGTTGGGTGATTATATCCGTGGTTATAGTTATAGCTCGGTACAGCTTGTTCAGACTTATACAGTGTGTAACTGTGAGATTCGGGTCTTGTAAGAAATTCTGAATGGCTGGGAATTGAATTCCAAGGTTTTGGGGCTAAGGTTAAATTAAAGATTTTCAGATGTATTGTGTTGTTAGGCCTACGTGGAATAGGGTGACATGGGATCAAACCCGGTTACGTGTGTGGTAAGATGGAATAATGATTTGATAGCTTGGAAACAACTCTTGGAACGTTTGAGGACGAACGTATGTTGAAGTGGTAGAGAATATAATGACCCGACCGGTCGTTTTGAGTATTACAATCCCATTCCCCTATTTACTACTCCATTTGTGCTTTATAGCTGTATTATGACCTATCAGATTAGTTAGTTCGGGTCCGGAGAGATTTCAAAATGAATTGAGACACCTAGACTCATAATGGAAAACTTAAGTTGAAAAAGTCAATAGGATGTTGACTTATGTATAAACAACCTCAGATTTGAATTCTGATGATTTCAATAGCTCCGTATGGTGATTTTGGACTTAGTAGCGTGCCCGGAAAATTATTTGGAGGTATGTAGTAGAATTAGGCTTGAAATGGTGAAAGTTGAAGTTTTGGAAAGTTTGACCAGGGGGTTGACTTTTTGATATCGGGGTCGGAATCCGATTCTGGAAATTTGAATAGGTCCGTAATGAGAAATTTAACTTGTGTGCAAAATTTAAGGTCAATCGGACGTAATTTGATAGTTTCAGCATCAGTTGTAGAAGTTGAAGTTTCAAAGTTTATTGATTTTGAATTTAGGTGTGATTCGTCGTTTCGATGTTGTTGGGTGTGATTTGAGGCCTCGAGTAGGTACGTATTATGTTATGAGACTTGTTGGTATATTTAGTTGAGGTCCCGGGGGCCTCGGGTGAGTTTCATACAGTTAACGCATCAATTCTTTGACTTGGAATTTTGCTGGAAATTTTCTGATATATGTATCTGGTTTCCTTCTACACGATCATGTGAGAAGGTCTGCGATTGCGTAGGGTTAATTGGGGGCTGCTGAGTTTTGTTTTAAGCGATCGCGTGGGAAAGACTGCGATCGCATAGCTCGAAAGAAGGAATACGTTGTGAATGCGTGGATCAAGCTACGTTCGCGAAGAGGAGGTGAGGCAGCTGGGGTTCGCGAGCATTGTTCTATGCGAATGCGTGGGCCGTCCGCGATCGCGTAGGCCTGGGAAGCTCGGGCTTCGCATTCTCATATGATATTATGTGGTCACGTAGAGAAGTTTTGGGGGCAGTGTATTTGGTCTTCACGATCGCATAACCTTGTCCGCGATCGCATAGGGTTATTTTGGGCAGTGGAAATATTGTTCTTCGCGATCGCGGGACTTGGTCCGCGATCGCATAGAAGAAATAACTGGGCAGAGAGTTTAAGTTCTGAAAATGGATTCCAGTTTTACCGATTTGGAGCTCGGATGGAGGCGATTGTTGGGAGATTTCTCAGAGAAAACAACAGGGTAAGTGTTTTTAACTCAATATTGGTCAAATTACCCGAATTCATGGTTGTTTTTAACAATTATTTGGTGAATTAAGTTGGAAAATTGTGAAAAACCTCTTGGTTTAATTTGAAGATTTGAGGGCCGGGTTGATGTCAGAATTTGATAAAATTTGTATGGTTGGACTTGTCGTTGAAGGGGTGTTCATATTTTGTAACTTTTGTCGGATTCCGAGACGTTGGCCCCACGGGCGATTTTTGAGTGTAATTTAGGATTTTGTGGAAAAAGTAGTATTTGATATGGAATAAATTCCTATAATTTGTGTTGACTGAATCAAACTAATTGTGACTAGATTCGAGCCGTTCGGAAGTTGATATGTGCAGAATGAATTTTTGAAGCATTGTTTAGCTTGCTCGAAATTGGATTCAGCTTGTTCGAGGTAAGTAACTCTTCTAATCTTGGAGCTGAGGGTATGAACCCAGAATATACGTATTATGTGAATTGTTTGGAGGAGACGCACATGCTAGGTGACGGGCGTGTGGGCATGCACCATAGAAATTATGATGTAATTGTTCCGTGGAATTTTGTAGTCAAATAAGTTTGGCATTTTCCATGCAGCTTTATATGTTAAAGAAATTGAGCTGAGAATCATATAAAAAAATCATGTTGAGGATATGTGCCAGTATTATTGGGACCCACAAAGGTCATATTTCTATGAATTATTTGTTTTAAATTGAAAATTTATACTCAGTCATATTCATTTCATTACATATCATATCTCAGTCTCTTTATTATTTATTGATACATCATATCATCATTTTCGGGCTATTTTCAAGACATTGTGAGCCCATGAGAGAGACACTGGAGAGATTGATGACTGAGTGAGGCCGAGGGCATGATTGTGAGGATAATTATGGGATCGGGCTGCACGCCGTAGCATGCCATATTGGAATTATATACTTTATTATTATGGGATCGGGCTGCACGCCACAGCAGGCCAAATTGGCTTATTATAACACGTGAGTTGTCCGTGCGGATACAAATATTGATACTATAGCACGTGAGTTGTCTGTGCAGCACGTGAGTTGTCCGTGCAAATTATAGCGCTTGGTTTGAAGGAGCCCCTCCGGAGTCCGTACACACCCCCAGTGAGTGTAGGTTCCTACTGAGTGTGAGTGCTGAGCGCGAGTGCCTAGTGATTTGGGAGGATTGAATTATTGGGAAGACTGAGTGACTGCGAGGATTGAGTGACTGAGAGTACTGAGTGAATTGATACTCTGAGAGTATGCATATGGTTTTATCACTATGTTGTATTGCATTGGCATGCACATTGACATATAGGCATAGAGATGTACTTTCCTCATTCCATTTGAAAATGAAATTTCCTATTGTGGAAGAAAGTTTTTGGGAAAATTACTATTTTCAACTTACTCATATTTTTGACAACTTCGGTAAACGATTTGGGTTTTTCACTGATGTACTTGAAAGGCAGAACTATTTTCAGAAATCATGATTCAACTGAGCATTTTATATCTGGGTTACTCCTTTTATTACTTGCATTATGTTGTTATGAATTGTTGTTACTTATGGGAGTTGGACTCTGACCTTGGTACAAACTCGTCACTACTTTCAACATAAGGTTATGTTTGTTACTTATTATGTACATGGGCTCGGTTGTACTCATACTACACTTCTGCACCATGCGTGCAGATATTGGATGTTGCTGTTGTTGTACTCGACGGGAGCTGGAATTGAAGACGTACCTGCGTTCTGGTTGTAGTTGCCTCTTGTTCATGGTAGCCTTAGATTCATAAAACTCAGTTTATGTACCATTCAAACAGATGATGTATTTACTTCATACCAGCTTTGTAAACTCTGTTCTTAGAAGCTCATGATTTGTATTATCAGTTCTTGGGGGAAATGTGTTAGATTTATTTATTTTCTTTTAATTAATTCCTTTATTAATTTCATTGGAATTGGATAGTTGGTAATTGGATTACCTAGCGGGTTAGGTTAGGTGCCATCACGACTAGTTGGATTTTGGGTCGTGATAAAGTGGTATCAGAACTCTCGGTTCATAGGTTCTACAAGTCATGAACAAGTGTCTAGTAGAGTCTGCGGATCGGTATGATGACGTCCATACTTATCTTCGAGAGGCTACAAGGCATTTAGGATAACTTTCCTTATTTATTTATTTATCGTGCGTAATTGATTTAGCTTGAAATATAACTCTTTGAATTCCTTTCACGCATTCGTGTGCACATGTGAGCGCTCGGTATCAGTCGTGTATCGCCGGCTTGTGATTTCAGGGATGACGTGCGAGATGTGTATTCTGTGCTTTGGTGATGAGCCAGTATGGATGACTTAAGACCAGGTTTGAATCGTAGAATAGGTTCGATAGCTTCAGTTGTAACTTGTACATTTGGACTTATATGTCTGGTAGTATCTCTATGAGTGGAAAACTTGTGGCTTGATAAGCGGTCGAATGGCTATATGATGAGGATGATGCGATTGCGGGATGTGTTAAGATGGATTGAATGTGACGAGAAATGTTTCCTTGGAATGTACAGAGGGTCATTGGATGCTTGATTTTATTTTGATGTGACGTACAGTCTCGAGTATGAATGTTTTGAAGGATCTTTCACGTTGTTAAATTTAGGGACATATTAAATTCTCATGGCTGGTTAATGAGTTTGGACTCGGATAGACTAAGTGATTGCATAATAACTGTGATGGCTAAAGGGTATAACAAGATACCAATTTGAGGCTAAGCATGTGAATTATCCTTTGCGGAGTAAGCTACGTAGGTGTGTTCCTTATAATGTGATTAGAGAGTTTCTTTTCTGCCAGCGGGACGTATGTGTGGAGGTTTGATTTTGAAGCTGGTTGAGAAAGTTGACTTGACTGTCCAGAGAATAAATGCGAGTTTAGTGGATGATTGAGGTATTTTATAGTTGGCGTTGTATGAGCTTGAAAAGAATTTCCGTTGGACTGACTGTAGTATTATGGCAGTAATAAAGTATGTGTATTGTGTGCTATGAAGTGTTTTAACCTATGGCTTTGAGCCAAGTGGGGGAGCCTGCTATTGACAATTCAATTGATGGTTATATGTTAAATTTTAGTTTGGTTTGAGGCATACTTGTGGATTAATTATGACTTGTAGAGGTTGAGATCCAGGATGACTCGAGTACTAAAATTTTTAAATACGGAATATATTGCGCTTTATGGGTACATGAAAATTATGGGGCGAGTGAGTTGTTATTTGTGAATAGTGTGGTGCGCACGAAGTTTGAATTTGATAAGTGGTGTTAAGGCAGGATTACCTCTTTGAAGAGTAAAATAAAATTCTAGTAAGGGTAAGATGAGAAAAGAATAAAGTAACGACGCGATCACATCAAATCGGTCGTTACATAAAAGGGGTATTTTTGTCGGCAACAATAAATTTAACGATACGATATAATAAAATTAAAATAACAGTCAAAATAGATATTATATTTAAAATCACAATACGATATGATATAATAAGTAACAACCATCGAAACAAACTCGTTATGAACGAGAGTTTGTATGTTATGGTTGAGCACTCTCGAAATAGTGGGAGGAGATGAGTCATTGCTGATGGAGGGAACCTACATACATACTATATAATATAGCTAAATGATGCAATAATTTGCACGTATAATCTACTTTTGGGAGTATTTTTTCTTTCTTCAAGTATAATATATGTAAGTAGAATCTCTCCTTTTCTTTTAATTAAATCCAAAAAAGCAAAGAATCAAGCTTCCTTCTATTTTCTCTTGCCCTACTTGTTATAGAGTAGGAATGTTGGAGTTTGAGGACGAAGACGAAAGAGGAAAGTCAAGAGGTCAAACCCTTATTACAAATTAAGAAAGCTATCCTAATGAGTTGACAAATACCATATGGGAAATGCACAAAGATACTAACACGTACTGGCAACCAACTAATCAAATAAATTAAAGAAGCCAACTCAAATACCAAGTGGATCTTGTTTTTTCAATACCACGAACAATTAAGCAAATCTTCAGTCAAATGAAAATCGATTTTATTGCAGAAAGAACAAAGAATCGAGAGGAGCACTCTAGGAATGTTCTTTATTAGTTTATGTACAATATACAATCAATCATCTCTACCACCCTATGAGCAGTACTTCCATCCTCCATTTTAATTTATACGGCGGTATTTGACTGGACATGAAATTTAATAAAGAAATACTTTTGTAACTTATGATCTTAGAAACCTTTTGAACTTGGGGCAGGGGCGTATGCAAAAAAAATTGTAACTGGTGTCGAAATTTATAGAAGAACTGGAATAAATAACGTTAATTATCATATTTCTAGACAGTAAATAGATTTAGCCCATTAGTTTTGTTGAGTTTTAAGTTAGAAAAGGCCCTGAGTTCAATTCTACTTAATCACAAATTTTAATTATAGAGGCTCTCTGAAATATTTGGAAAAACTACATGTTAGTTGCGATTCGAACCCTCTGACCTCTTAGAGCGAAATTAGGCATATAATTAACGTGTTTGTGTCAAGTGGTGTCATTTTTCCTACTTATCCGTTTC
>AWOL01S0051284.1:69300-166885 GCA_000715115.1 Nicotiana otophora | reverse complement strand
ATTGATCAGTGATAGCAGTGCACCTTCTTCCCAGCTGACTTGGTGAGCCCCACTTCATTCAGGGGTCATGAATCTTTTGTTCTTTGTGTATTCTGTTTAAGGTGTAGTCGGGGCCTTGTTTCCAGCTTATCATTGTACTCTTCTTTATCTATAGAGGCTCCGTATACATAGTCNTGATTAAGGCTTTCATTGATATTATGATAATCTTGTTTGTATTATTTGTCATTCTATTGAGAGGGTATTTAGTTATACATACTAGTGCTATTCGACAGTACTAACGTCCTTTTTGCCAGGGGCGCTGCATCTTTAAATAGATGCAGGTGGTTCCACAGCAGGAGATATTGATCAGTGATAGCAGTGCACCTTCTTCCCAGCTGACTTGGTGAGCCCCACTTCATTCAGGGGTCATGAATCTTTTGTTCTTTGTGTATTCTGTTTAAGGTGTAGTCGGGGCCTTGTTTCCAGCTTATCATTGTACTCTTCTTTATCTATAGAGGCTCCGTATACATAGTCTGGGTTGTGTATTGGTGCTAGGAAAGTCAAAATATATTATGTTGTGGTTGTATTACTTGTCCATTTGAGACTTTAAAAATGATGAAACTATTGGAAATAAATTGGTATTGTAGACGTGAACACCTTTTGTCTAATTAATGAAAATATATATTATCTCCATTCGTGGATGAGTTTGGGTAGAAGAAAATCTAATAGGCTTGCTCGGTCGGGTTCACTCGATTGAGCGTCGGTCGCACAACTACAACACGTAAGGAAAAAAGAATCTTACAAGTTAAGAAACAACAACAACAACAACAATAAAACAAACAGTGGTAAACAACATGGGCGCTCTAGAGGTACCGCCTCGTAGTCCCAAAAGTATATATCTCACAATGGCACGACAGAAACTTTGTGCAAACAATGATAACCACACGACAGAAACCTCACGCCACAGTAACACTCTGCATGGCAGAAACCTCGTGCCACAATAAAACTCCGCGCGGAAGAAACCTCATGCGACAACCTATCAGTTATCTCAACAAAAATAACGAAAACAACACATAACAATGGAACAATGAAATTACAGCAAGGAATCCTACAATTAAAGAATGAATATGAAATCAAGAAGGCAGGTAATTCAACTAAGCATGTTGCACAAATTGCAAGTAAGAGATAAGACACGTAGACATGTGACATTAGGCTAAACATGATGACTACACGTGCTAGAGTAACTCAATTAAGGGAATAAAATGAACTACTTAGCAAAAATCAGATTTTCAACATTTAGCCCGAGTACGCACTCGTCACCTCGGGTACACGACCTTCACGTATTGCAATTTACCATAACAATATCAAATCCTAAGGGGAACTTCCCCCACACAAGGTTAGACAAGTCACTTACCTCAAACCTCGCTCAATCAATCAATAAGAAGACCTTTTCTTTGATTTTCTAACTCTGATTGACTCGAATCTAGCCAAAACAATTACATACTATAAATATAACTATAAGAAGCTAATTTAAATAATGAAACTACAATTTTAGCAAAGAATTGAAAAATCGCCCCAAAAGGTCGACCCTGGCCCAAGTCTCGGAACTTGACCAAAATTATAAAATCCCAACACACATTCGATATCGAGTTCACCCATACCAAAATTACTCAAATCCGATACAAAAATCTTGATCGAAACCTCAAAATTTGGCCTAAGGATTTTCCACCTTTTCCCCCAATTTCTCAACCCAAATCCTTAATTGAAAGAAGAAATTAATGATAGATTAGTGGAAATTAATCAAACACGAGTCGAGAATCCTTACCCAAATGTTTTCTCTGAAAATCTCTCAAACTTTCGCCTCAATCTGAGCTATCTAGGTCTAAAAATGGAGAATGAAATCAAACCCTCGAACTTAGGCCTTTTCTGCCCAGTGAATCGCACCTACGAACCCACAGCCGCATCTGTGGCTCCGCACCTTCAGAATTCCCATCGCAGGTGCGGTTCTCACTTAGCCCAGCAAATTCCGCTTATGCGGACCAAAATGCGCATTTGCACTTCCTCTCCTGCGACATAGGAGCGCTTCTACGCACATGCTCCTGCGAACTAAGTCCGCTTCTGCGATCACCATGCCTTCTTGGCTTTTCTGCTTATGCGCTTCCCCAATCGCATGTGCGAGTCCGCTTCTGCGGAACCTTGACCGCATCTGCGGTCCCAACTGTGCAGGCCCCAAACCGCTTCTACGGCTCGATGGCCGCTTCTGCGGTTCCGCACCTGTGGCCCAAAGTGCGATTGCTCCAGACACAACAATGCTTCACTTTCCCACAAGTCCAATATTATTCCGGATTCAATCCGAATCAAACCCGGGGCCTCCGGGACCACGTCCGAATATACCAACAAGTCTTAAAGCATCATACAAACATAGTCGAGCCTTAAAATCACATCAAACAGCGCTAAAAACATGAATTGCACATCGATTCAAGCCTAATGAATTTTAGAACTTCTAACTTCTACATTCGATGCTGAAACCTATCAAATCAAGTTCGATTAACCTTAAATTTTGCACACAAGTCACAATTGACATTACAGACCTACTCCAGCTTCCGGAATGGGAATTCGACCCCGATATCAAAAAATTCACTCCCGGTCAAACTTTTCAAATAAACATCCGGACACGCTCCTAAGACCAAAATCACTCTATGGAGCTACTGGAACCTTTGAAACTCTATTCCGGAGTCGTCTTCATACAATTTAAACTACGATAAATTTCTAGAACTTAAACTTCCAATCTAGGGACTATGGGTCCCATTCCACTCCGAAACTCTCTCGAACCCGACACCAAGTACCCCGGCAAGCCACAAAATCACAAAATGAAATAGAGGGAGCAATAAATAGGGGTTCGGGGCTAATACTCTCAAAACAACCGGCCGGGTCATTACAGGACTTTCGAATTCGGTTCCGTGAATACGCCCAAATTGGAGCCAACATGATATCGTTCCAGGGTCATTTTCACAAAAGTCAAACATTGGTCAACATAATTAACTTAGGCTTCTAAGCCAAGAGCCAAAGGGTCCAATTCAACCTGAAATCTTCCCGGAACGAAATCAATCCCGTAAGTCATAAAACCATAAACAAACGTGTATGAAGCAACAAAAAGGAAAATGGGGCACAAATACAAAACAACCATGGGCCGTTACAAATATTATATATATAGCACAAAATAATAATTATAATAATATTGGTAGATCTTTTACAAAAATAATAAAAGCCTTATCTCTTTATACTTTTGATGAATTCAATAATTTAGTAATAAAAATATTATATTATTTAAATTTTCAATAACATATTAAATGAGAAACCTAATCAAATATTACAGTAGAAAAGAATGTACAAAAAAGGAGATAAAAATAATATTAGGATATTTATACTTTAAATTAATTAAAAAATAAAAGGTGAGTAAATATCACTCAATTGTTTCTGATAAATTTAAATAATAGAAGAATTTTGAACAATATAACATAAGTTTAAAAATAAATATTTTAAGAGTAAGAAAATATATATCTATGTTATATTAAACAAAAAGTACTGATAAAATATTAAACCAATTGATGAGTTAATAATAAGTCACAATAGTAAATGTATAGTATTAAGCACTTGGTAATTTGATACAACAACAACAAGCTCATTGTATACTTGATAACTTAATAAAGAATAAAATAAAGAACAAACAATTTATTTTTTTTACATATAATGTATATCCCTTAATTTTATAGACTTTGTTATATTTTTGTACACTGTATTAAAAAAATAAAATAGCAACTAAAATTTATTAAAACAATAGAAAATGGCCTAAAATGCTCCTTTACTATGTGAAATAGGACAAACTAGCCCTCCGTTAAAAGTTGGCATCTATTCTACCCTTGCCGTTGAGGCATAATTAAGCCAACAGAATTAGTTTAAATAATTCAAATATTACATGATAAGGTCCTAAGTCTACCCGAACATAAACATGCTTTAGCTACGTACGGACTCTCGTCACCTCGTACCTACGTAGCACCCACAACTAGTATCACATAGCAATTACAGCACATAGGGGATAGTTTCCCCCTCACAAAGTTAGACAGGAGACTTACATCGCCTCTCTAACACCTCAACTCAAAGCCAAACGTTCTGAAACTAGTCAAACAACGTGCAAATCAATCAAAATATACTCCAATGCTTACAATTTAACAATTTATAATGATTCCCAACTACGCTCAGAAAGTCAATAAAGTCAACCCTCAGGCCCACGTGCCCGGATTTCTAATTGTTTTAAAGATAAATATTACCCGTAACATTACGAGCTCAAATATATAATTTATTCCCAATTCCCTGTCCAATTTTGTGGTCAAAAATCCAAAATACCAAATTCTAGGTTTCTTTCAAAATCCCCCAATATCTATTATGATTTCCATGTTAAAATTTCATATGTATTCATGAAATATAATCAAAAGTGGTTTAGAAACACTTACCCCCAAGAGGTGGATGAAATAGCTCTCCAAAGTCGCCCCAAAGTCCGCTCCAAGAGAGAAAAATGAGATAAAATGAGCAAATCCCGTAATGGCTAGCATATATATTCTACCCAGTCAATATTTCATTCCTACGAAACTCCTTGCGCACCTGCGAGCCCGCTTCTGCGAGCTTTACCTCGCTTCTGCGAAGTCGCTTCCGCAGAAGCGATCCCACCAGCAACTCCATCAAGGCTCAAATAGATCCGAATCCCATCCGAAACTCACCCGAGGCCCCCAGACCCCGTCCAATAATACCCAACATTCCCAAAACATGATACAAACTTTCTTGAGGCCTCAAATCATAATAAACAACATCCAACCACGAATCGACGATAAAAATCCTTCTTTAAACTTTCAAACTTCCAAACTTCGACGAACGTGTCTGAATCATAACAAAATATTCCGGAATGACGCCAAACTTTATATACAAGTCACAAATCACAATACGAACCTATTCCAAGGCTCGGAACCCCAAACGAACATCGATAACTTCAAAATCCATTTCTAACCAAACTTATGAAATTCTTAAACCTTCAAAATGCCAACCTTCCATAATAAGCACCGAAATACTTCCGGACCACCCGATACTCAACCCGAACATACACCCACGTATGAAATTATCATACAGACCTATTAGAACCTTCAAATCCTAATTCCGAGGTCATTTTCTCAAAAGTCAAAGCTTTCGAAATTATAATTTTCCATCCGAATCAACTTTGAACTTCCCGAAATTTGATTCTGACCACACATGCAAGTCATAATATATGAAGTGAAGCTAATCAAGGAATCAACCTACCGACCGATGTGCTATAGCTCAAAATGACTGGTCGGGTCATTACATTTGAGTGACTGAGTGTGCTGAGTATTGAGCGCGATGAGTAAGAGTATGAGTTTCGTCACTGAGATGCATTGCATTTGACATGCATACTTGAGATACTGGAATAAAGATGTTTTTTTCATGCTACCTGGTTTTGGTGACATTCATGATTTCACTTGCATATTGACATATAGGCATTGTATGATTTAAGGCATCGAGTTGGTTTGTATGGTGTTATGGGATTGGTTGGTGTGATTGGACGGGATCCCAGGGGCCTTGGATGTGAATTGGATGGGTTATAGACCATTTCCATCATTTTTGGATTGTTGGTTTAGTGCTTCTGATTTGCTCCTTCGCGATCGTGAAGAGGTAGACACAATCGCGAAGTGTTAGTTAGTGGTAGGTGGGTTTTGTTATTCTCGTTTGCAAAGTAAAGGATGCGTTCATGAAGGTTTAGGATGATTGTTCATCGCAAGCGCAAGAGAGGGGACGCGTTAGCGTAGAAGGGAGATAAGGCATGAGGATGGCACGCGGTTGTTCATCGCGATCGCGTGGTCTGGTCCGCGATCGCGTCATTGTTGGTAGTTTGGTCATTGCGTTCCCGACTATGGTGTCGCGCTTGCGAAAGAGGATTGAGCAGCTGGAGAATTTTTTCTTCGTGACCGTGAAGGACTTTCCGCGATCGCGAAGGGTAATGCCTGGGCAGATTGTTTAAAACTCTATTTTGAGTGTTATAGTTATTATATCACATTTTGAGTTAGAGAGCTCGGTTTTGGGTGATTTTGGAGGGGATTTTACACAATTTGGATTGGGGTAAGTGTTGAGTTGGATTTGTTATTATTTCATGATTCCATCTTTGTTTTTAGCATTTATTTGGTGAATTAAAGTGAAGAAATAAGGGATTTTAGTAAGAACTTCCTAAAGTGAAAATTGAGGATTTGAAGGTTGAATCAAGGTCAGAATTGGATGAAATTGGTATGGTTGAGCTCATAATTGAATGGGTGTTTGGAATTTGCGAGTTTGACCGGGTTCTAAGGTGCGAGCCTAGGGTTGACTTTTTGATTTTGATAAAGATCGAAGCTTTATTGTTTGAAGTTATTTCCCATGGCATTATTTTATGATATTAAGTTGTTTGTGACTAAATTAGAGTCGTTCGGAGGCCGATTCGCGTGGGAAGGGCTATTTGGAGTATTGACTTGTACATTTTGAGGTAAGTAACATTTCTAAACTTGGAATTGAGAGTAATTATTCCTGAAAACCTTGTTATTTGTGATGTGTTGGAGTAACGCACATGCTAGGTGATGGGCGTGCACTGGGTAATCATGATCCGGGTTGACTTTTGGACTATGTTGCTACCATACCTTATTTTATCCATGCTTTCCCTACTTGTTAGATTTACTGAGCTATGATTCATGCTAGAAATCATATTTAGGCTATGTAGTTATTTTTTTGAGACTTAATGAGGCTATTTCTGTTGTTTTGGGCTATCTAACTTAACAGTAATTATACGCTCATTCATGATTCTTCATTTGCATATCATATCTCAGTCTCTGTTCATCATTCATTGTTACATCGCATGTTGTTGGCGTTATTGGGCTAAGTGATATAAGATTGTGAGCCATTGAGACTTGAGAGGTTGATAACTGAGGTGGGCCTTAGAGCCGTGTTGAGGGTGTTATTAGGATCGGGATGCACGCCGCAGCAGGTCATATTGGCTTTATTATTATTTGGATCGGACTGCACGCTACAACATACCATATTAGCTTTTGATTAGCGCTTGGGCAGGATCCGCCCCTCCGGAGTCTGACATATAGGCACAGTGATATACATACACGTGCTTTGGTTAGGGGCATTGATGCCAGGCACCCGTACATTGCTGAGTGATTGTGGGTATGTATGATGAAGTGGGCATTTGAGACAGACAACTTGAGTATGTTGAGAGTGGGAGAACCTGGGGATACCACCGTAAAATCATTCATTTGACATGCATACTTGACATGTGGGCATAGAGATGTATCATTCATCATGCTAGTTGGTAAATGAAATGTTCTTATCAGTGTTGGGCTTTAATTATTATACTTGAAAGCATATCTAAATTCCTATAATGTGAACGAGCTGATTATGATAATTTCTTTGAGTTACTTATTGTTACTCTCATCATTATATATGTTTTGTCATTAATATTGGTTTCTGACTTTCTTCTTTTGAGCTTGTCACTGCTTTCAGCTCAAGGTTAGTTATGTTACTTATTGAGTACATGGGGTCGTTCTACTCATACTACACTCCGCATTTAGTGTGCAGATCCATGTACATCTGGACGTGGTGATTGCTAGAGCCGTGTTGATACCAGTATTCAGAGACTTCGAGGTAGCTGCTATGACGTCTATAGACCTTGACTCTCTTTCCTTTATTTTCCTGTATTACTGCTCTATTGTCCAGACAATTGTACTAAGGATTTGGTTGTATTTTGATACTCAGTAGTGCTCATTTACACGTTGACACCAAATTTTGGAATGGTTATAGCAGTATTATTATTGTTTTCATTAGATAATTATGGTATTTTCCAATGTTAAGTTCATTAAACCACGTTTATTCAGCTTCGTTGTTATTGTGTAACTGTTGTCTTGCCTAGCAAGTAGTGTTAGGCATCGTCGTGGCTCTGGTGGAAGTTGGGTTGTGACAGATAACCACCAAAATAATCCGGAATCAATCCAAAACTTACTCGAGCCCCTCGGTACCTCGTGCGATCATACCAACAAGTCTAATTATATTATCCAAATTCATCTAAAAGCTAGAAACACCATGCATAACATCAAAATCAAGAATCAAAGATCAAAATCCTTTCTTTAACTTCCAAGCTTTCCAACTTCGCCAAACGTGGCTGAATCACACTTAGATATTCCAGATCATAACCAAACTTTGCAAACAGGTTCTAATCAACCTAACGAATCTATCCAATATCTCAAAATCATAATTGGAGTCTGATAACATCAAAGTCAGCTCCCGATCAAGCCTATGAATTCTCCAATTCTTTAATCGCCAATCTTTGATAAATAGAGTCAAAATCTTCTAGGAATATCCAAACTCAAACCCGAACATATGCACAAGTTCAAAATTACCATATGAACCTATTGGAATCATCAAATGACCAATCCAAGGTCGTTTACATAAAAGTCAAATATTGGTCTACTCTTCTAACTTGAAGGTTTCGAATTAAAAATTACTCTTCCAAATCGACTCTAAACCTCTCAAAAATTAAACCCAACCATACACGGAAGTGGTAATGTATCATATGAAACTACTCAAATTCTCAAACCGCTAAACAGAATGTTAGATCTCAAAATGACCAATTGGGTCGCAGAGTACAAATAGAAGGTAACCAAAGTAGAGAAAAAGGTTATACCATGATGTTTGACCCTCCATTTGTTATAGACGAGATCGCCTTCCAAGTCCTCGACTCCATGGTAGAAGCGGCTAGGATTTGCTCTACCCACTACTTGATATCAAAGACTTCTTCCATTATCTCCGGGTTGGCTATAATATAAAAAGGCTGAAGTTACAATTTGGGTAAAGGAAAAGAAAAGAATACAAAAATCCAAAGTCTCAAGAATACTTATGTTTAATGTTCCACCTCTTTGGAAAGGAGTGTCCATTGGGCTTAATCAAGTCCTCGGTGAGGATGGCTACAAAATAGTCGTATCACCCCGAGTCATGGTCGTCAGTGAATATAACAAGGGAGTGTGTACCCCGGTTAGTGGCAGTAAAAACTCTCCCTCAACAGAGCTTTGGTGCGTAAAGATGAAGAATGTGTCAGATGGTGATGTCTTCTCCAACACTAGAAGTCAAAGCGGAGGCACCCCACAAACCTCCAGATGCTCTGACCACTTGCACAAGATAATTGTTGTAGTGCCTACACGTATTTTTGACAACTGGGTCAATCGCCGAATTGAGCAAGAGGATAAATGAGTGTGTATACATGAATGAGAAACCAGCCCGGTAACTGGTACGTAACTCGCTCTTCTTCTTCTTCTTCTTCTTCAGCAAGGAGGACGTGAACATCTTCACCCAATCGCATTCATCTCAGACAGCAGAAAGGTGTTCCACCCGGATTACTAAAGCAAACTATGTCACTGATGAGTTCTGATTCCCGATTTGAAGCACTATTTTGTCTTGGAAAACACAATCATTTTTTAGCGCTCAAATTCTTAGGGTACAATTTCGGAGATGATAGACTGAATGGTAGCAGATGTTTCACTATCATCTTGATCTTGTTTGCGTTTCTTGTTTCTGGGACAAAGTTTCCTCACATTGGGTTCTTGTTCATTTTTTGTAGTTTTGGAAAAGGTCCTTCCCTCTCCTTCTCAGCACCATAGTTTCTTCTTCTTGGAACTTGTCAATAATGGTGGTACGCATCATGGAATCATCGAGATTTTGTGAAGTATGATTTTTAGGGTTTTGGGATTTTATAGTTTTGATATTGAAAAGAATCGTTCGATGGAGGAGAAAATTGCAAAAAACTTCATGAATTGCAGTAAGAGTGTTTCACGCAGAATGATTGGAGAAGAAGATAAGAAGGAGCCTTTTGTTCTTATAGACACAGAGCCATCACTACCTTGGTAATCACTGTAGATAGTGCTTCAATCTTAGTTTGCCACATATCACAAGTGTTAAATGAAAATTATGCTTGTTGCTTCAGATTCGGTATAGTGGTGTCAGACACACTTTATTTTGTCACGCCCACTGAGGCGTGGCTAGCACCCGATTCCATACTCGGCCCGAGTGTATCACTCTGTAACTATGAACTCCAGAGGGGTAGCCGTCAGCTTAGGCCGACGAGGTCTACCTGCAAACTGAAAATACCAATCAAGGCCGAAAATGTCATATTCTGAATCATCTGAAAATAACTTCTATCCCATCCGCGAGGCAAACATACCCAAAGTCTCGTATACATAACTATGCATGCTAACGAGGCTTCCATGAACGTCTACAACCAGCAATACCAAATTGAACATGCACACACGGCTGGAAAGACCACAATACTAATATACAAAATGTATAGAATTCGTCTACAAGCCTCTAGAGATAACAGAACTATATCATGATCGGGACAGGGCCTCGACCTACCCATCAAACATGTATATACAAAATGGACTCCAAAGTCTAGACCTAGAAATTCTGAGGGAGTGGAGCTTACCAATCAAGATGATTTTTATCTCTGTCTACTGGAAAGGTCTATCCGGCTATCTATTAGCACCTGCGGGCTTGAAATACAGCGTCCTCGGTAAAAAGGCCATCAGTACAAAATAATGTACCGAGTATGTAAAGAAATAGAATAACTGAAAGCTAAAACTAAACTGATAATATAATAATTGAAAGTAACTGGGAGTCAAAGATGATCTGAAGATATGCTTACCTGTTCATACTGACTCAACTCTCTCAATATAGTAAGTAAAATAGTTGTCCAACCCTATAAGGATCAGTATGTGTAACTGCTAGGCCGTAGTAGGCTTGCTTATGGGTGCTCGGCCATACCAGGCTCGGTATCTCGGCCATTCGGGCTCGCTCGTAAGCGCTCGGCCATACCAGGTTTGGTATATAACTTACCATTTGATCTGAGGTTGCTCAATAGGGACCTGCTCATCGATTATAGTTCGATGGCGGTGAAAGTACTGTAATACTCTGTGTGTGTATATATATATATATATATATATACCCTCCGCTCTCTTGACTGAAAGAAGATAATACTTAGCTGAATATAAAGTCCCAATAAAGGAGAATACTGTAACTTATGAGACTAGAATAATGTACATAAATTCAGGAATATAAACTTCTCTTTATGTCTCGTTATAAACACATGTAGTTACAGGATCATGCCAAAATGAAGGAAATGCTTAGCCTTAACATACCTCAATCTCCTTGTCTCTTCAATACTTTCCAAGCATTCCACAATACAACTCAATCTACAGTATACAACAAGGTATATGATTTATGCTAAGAAGGAACTTAATTTGAATCTTCTAAGTTAGTAACTTTTCTATATAAATTTTGGCAGCATATCCCCTATAACATTGATTTTGTCCAAGTCCACACATCAACCTTAACAAATAGATCAATACAATAAGAACAACATCAATGATAGGGTACAAAATATTTCACTAACAAGTCATCAACATATCACGACGAGCGGCTAGCTCGGATTGAATCCCTTTAGCGCCCTTCAACCCCATTAACATACATTAGTTAACTTAAAAACAAGTCCAACATGATACCAAGTACAATCTTAGGACTTCCAACCTCCTATTAATCACCTAATTCACACTCAAATAGCCCAATAATCCAACAAGCATAACAACTTTTCATTGTTATGTTGTCCTTTATCTGCTTATTCACAATACCAACAACAAGTTCGACATGTAGACAATATATTCATAAAAACAACAGAATAAACAAGTTATTTTCCAATGTTTTCCAACCATTTAAAGTTCATGGAAACAACCTTTCCAAAACAATCCATTAAGAACAATAACATCTAAAATTATTTTAAGTCTCTTATTATAGTATCTTGCTCAAATAATGCAACCAACATACAAACAACTTCAAACACATTTAGTAGAGTATTATGCATACCTAAACCAGTATCAACCACTTGAAAATTTAGCCAAACACAGCTCACAACAATCGTCAATGACAACACAACCTCAAAAAGGTATTGTTCTTCACTAGAACTAACTTTTGATGTTAAAATATGGTGTAATCACTTTGAAAACATCCTTGAACCTTTGGAATATATTTAGGAGGGTAGGAGGCATTTGGGGACGAAGTGGAGTCGAAATATGAGCAAGAATGGTCGTCCAAATCGTTTATAAAGCGAAGTAGGTCGACCACCGCCTAAGTGAGTCCCGTAGAGAGCTGCTTGCGCAGTCTCACGAAAACGCGAATATCTCTCCGCTCTGATATCGTATGGATGAATGGTTTAATGTGTTGGAAATTACACTCATATACCTTCAATTTCATAGGTGGATGAACCCGTAATGCTTGTCATATTGAGATAAAATATCTGCTACATGTGACCTAATTTTCAGTGCATTTATGAACGTAACTTGTGATGACCTTTGCCAACTTTTTTACCACAACTCGCTTGACTTCAAAACTTAACATGCGACTAAAATAAGTCATAACATAACCTTTTTTCATATTAAGCATCCCAGTCTCACTCCAAAAATACAGGTTACAATATTCCCAACTCGTTGACATTCAACGAAACTTATTTTCTTCAATTCGTTTATCTTTTAAACCTTCCAACCCTTTTGGTACTTACTTAACACCTATTTTAACTCATCCTTATCTTTGTAAAGGTACTTAAACTCTATGTTTTATATTTATTCCCTTAATATGCATTCCAACATGAAAGTACGTGGTGTAACATACTTTTTCTTCTAAACTACTCTTTCACTTCATGGATACTTCTTGAAAATCATATGAAAAGTGGGGAGTAGAAAATGACATGCGGATACAATAGAAGATGATACATGGCAAGGAACTTAAGGTCAACACATAGATGGACATTTCCACTAAGACTAGAATCTGGATAGTCAAAAGAGGTGTCGTGTTCCGAGCCTGTATATAACAACAATAACAACCCAGTATAATCCCACTAGTGGGGTCTGGGGAGGGTAGTGTGTACGCAGACCTTACCCCTACCCTGGGGTAGAGAGGCTGTTTCCAAATGACCCTCGGCATCCTTCCCTCCAAGAACTCCCCCACCTTGCTCTTGGGGTGACTCGAACTCACAACCTCTTGGTTGGAAGTGGAGGGTGCTTACCATCAGAGCCTGTATATATTGGGGACAAATTGTTCTAACCTAGAACAATTCATCCATAGAGTATACAAATATACTGATACAACCATTTCTAAGTGAACGAACTCCAAAATATTCGGGATTCAATATTTTATCTCTAGCGGTTACAAATTCGCCAGATGTAATGTACGTGACGTGCGAATGATGATCATAATGGGCAGGCGAGATATAGGGAGTAGTTACATTAGGTTTAGGCTATACATAGAACCCTTCATACTCTATTGTATCTCATCTGAAAAATAACTACAAGCATAATAGTTACTATTTGGCACTCTTATTATCCTTGGAGTTGACTCAATCACTATCTTTTGCTCATCTATTTCGATCAAAAAGGAAATTTCCTTTCTGTCTTATTCTATTTACCAATTTTATTTTATGCAGTTTCATTATTTTAACCACTTCTGGATGGAAAAAACACTAAGATTTGATTCAATTGCTCGAGGTCTCTAATATAAATTTAATTAATTTACCTGAAACCCGTATTTTTTGTTAAACATTGGCGCCAGTGATGGTGGAGGAATATGAGGTGCTAGTGAAGGAGGAAGAAGTGGAAGGGAGGGAATAAAACAAGTTGGGACATCGAAGTAGCATGCCACGTGTTATCCACCTTACTATAGTATCAACATCACGTGGGATTGGGTGATCCACCTTGGACAATTTTAACGGAGGATAGGTATATTTAAGCCACTTAGGTAATAACGAGATATTTTTATACCGAAAGTGTAACGAATGGTAAATATATGTCACGACCCAGAATTTCCACCCTCGGGACCGTGATGGCGCCTAATATTTTACTTGCTAGGAGCGTTAACGTTATCTATATTTAATAATCAGTTTTAACAATTCAAATCAAATGTTAACAATAACAACCGAGTAGTCTGAAATAAGATGATAAACTGCTGAACGACGTAATACAAATACAATTCCAGATACTAGAGTCACGAATACATGAGCGTCTAGAGTACTGCAGATAATAGTCCGAATAAACACAATTATTTAAATCAAATAAACAGCAATGATGGGGACTTCAGAGATGCGGATGTCGTGCAGCTATACCTCAAGTCTCCACAGGTAGCTAGATCCGGGAAATCTCACTAAGCGTTGCTGGGACCAACTCTGGTATCTGTACAAGAAGTGCATAGTGTAGTATGAGTACAACCGACCCCATGTACTCTATAAGTTTCTAGCATAACCTCGACGAATTAGTGACGAGGGTAAGGCGGGCCACTTACTATAACATGTACGCAATAATAATAATAATAATAATAATAATAATAATAATAATAATAATAATAATAATAATAATAATAATAATAATAATAATAACAACAAGAAAATAGGAAATAGAAGTAAATTAGTTAACTCATGAAAACGAACTCGAAATCCAACTACTAGAGAGCCCAGAATAACAAGTCTCATAGTCTCATAACAAAATACCGAGGCAAATCCAACAATCACAAATAAGTTTCACATATACAATCTGTTGCGGCGCGCAACCCGATCCCACCATATCATCATCTGTCAATATCATAATTCGTTCTTATTTCACCATTTCGATTCATTACCTTTCAATTTTCATTGCGGTGTGCAACCCGCTCCCCAAACAATTTCAATCAACATAAATAATTCAACAACCAAATTTATAAGAATTTCTACATCAATAGGGTAAACATACACGACAACAATGAACCACATAATAATCAAATAATCTCTAACAACTCGAAGTCTCAACTTTACCAATTCATCTGTATCTAACAACTAAACAACTCATGCAAATAAACCACATTATTAAATGCAACAAATACTACAAATCAAGAGAGACAAGTAAGGCATGTGACAATTGAAGTCTGCAATTAAAGCAATTAGAAACAAGTAACAAATAAGCATGGAGTCATGAAAGGAACAGAAAAATTAAGGCAAAGGAATGATTAAGTGACAAGTAACAATTATAGTGTAGAAGTCAGATAAAGGTATGTAACGATTAAGGCACAGAAGTCATATAAAGGCATGTGACAATTAAGGCATGAAGGAAGATATATCATGAAATGAACGAAAACATGAAAATAAATATCATGACGGCGTATATACACTCGCCACCTCGCATATACGTCGTTTCCCACATAATTCACATAACACATAGTCCAAGGACTACTAATTCTCTCAAGTCAAGGTTAGACCCAACACTTATATCACTCCGTGAATCAAAGCAATTAACCAATCACGACCTTGCCTTTTAAACAAGCCTCCAAACAAACCAAATCTAGTAATTATCGATCAAATGATTCAAAATAAGCTTTAGAAACTACCCATTAGTGAAAGAGGTTCAATTTTGATCATTTTCGAAAATAGTCAACAAAAGTCAACCCCGAGCCCTCTTGGTCAACGCTAGAGGTTCGGACCAAAACCCGATTACTCATTTACCCCCGAACCCGGTTATGTGATTTGCTTAGAAATTCGACCTCAATTTGAGGTCTAAATGTCAATTTTACAAAAATCTTCAAATTCCTAGTTTCTACCATGAAAATCCTAAATTTGATGTTGAAATCTCATGAAAAGTAATGGGGAATTGAAAAGAAATGGATTAAAGCCACTTACCAATAAATTTAGGAAGAAAAGCCTCTTGAAATATTTCCTCTAGAGTGTTTAGGGTTGAGAAATGGTGCAAAATGAGCTAAGTCCCGATTTTTTCCTCTTTTACCCAACTGCAAATGTCGCAATTGTGATGTCATGTTCTCAATTGCGACCACCGCAAATGCGAAGCGGAAGTCACAAATGCGAACTATGCATCAGAAGCCCAGAAGTTGCAATTATGACAAAAAGTTTGCAAATGCGAGTTATTGTTCGCAAAAGCGAGGCTCGCAATTGCAAGCCAGACTTCGCAAATGTGAGATCTGCAACAGAGCACTAGAGCTGGAAAGACACCAGCTATCTTTGCACTATCTAAACTCATCTGAAACATGGCTGAAACTCACCCGAGCCCCCCGGGCTCCAAACCATACATGCACATAAGTATAATAACATCATATGAACTCGCTCGCTCAATCGAATTATCAAAATAACATCTAAATCTACAAATCGAACCTCAAAATTAATAAAATTTCAAAGGGAACTTAAGAACGACTAGAATCACATATAAGCATCTGAATCATGTCAAACCAATTCTGAATTGCACCAAATTTTACAGACAAGTTTCAAATAGTAATATGGATCTATTCCAAGTTTCAACATTAAAATCCAAACCCGATAGCCATAAAGTTAACTTACGGTCAAACTTAGAAAATATCCAAACTTTCAAAATACTAGTTTTCGGCAAAATGAGTCAAATCAATTTAGGGACCTCCAATTCTAATCCGAGGTTGTTTTCACAAAATATTGATCGTGGTCAACTCAAGTTATTTTTAAAGCCAAAAATCATTTTGTTTCCATATTTTCACATAAAAGCTTTTCAAAAGACGACGCGGACCACGCATGCAAACAAAGAAATGTCAAACGGAGCTAACGTGGGTCTCAAAACATGGAAATAAGTTCTAATACTCAAAACGACCTATCAGGTCATCACAATATAATCCTTTCTTACATAATTAAAGGTCAAAATTGACCCTTTCCCAAGTTACTTACGTACAGTGTATAAACCTTATGAAAATAAACTTATATATTTGATCTATTCTATTAAGTATACTAGTTTTAGAACAGGCGTGATGCGCGAATAATTTAAAAGAATATTAATTTTATGAAATTATGATATGATATATCATATTGTTTTAATGGAAAAGGGCCTAAATGCCCATTTACTATGTGAAATAGGACAGACTATCCCTTCGTTAAAAGTTGGCCTCTATTCTGCCCTTGCCGTGAATAAATGGGCTCATATATGTCCTCCATCACTAACGGAGCACTCATAAATCCACGTGGAATAATATTTTGTATTTTAAAAATCTAAAACCATATATCCGTTAATTAAAAAAGCCACTTGGATTTAAAAAATACCCCCACCCCTCTTTTTTCCATACCGCACCCCTTCCCCATCCCCAAACAGGAACTCCATGTCTCTCTCTCTTTGACAGATGCCTGCCAGTCACCGGATTGACCACCGGCAGGTCTGGTCGGCTAATCATGGTTACTCCCCTACCTTTCCCTTCTCACTCGTTCTTGTGGATAAAAACACTGTCGATCGACAGTGAAACGACGACCTCAAATTTGTCCAAAAACATCTCTCCGGCGTGCTTTAGCTTTATTTAATTTCTTTTGTATTTTATCTACTTCTGCTTGCCAGATCTAATGGAAGACAAACAAGAAAAGGTTGCCGGATATTTGCCAGAATCTTTCTGGAAAACTTATTAGGGTTCGTTTGCCTTGCTTCTTTAGCAATGCTATTCCGGCGCTCATCATCGTTAGAGTAGCGTCCCAGGCTAATCATTTCCACACCTTCTCCCGTCTCTTGATGCCATCACTATTTTGGCTTCACTGTTCACTATTGCTTTGCTTTATGACCCATTTTGGTTTATATTTTTGTGTGGGTTTCACGACCTTTTGTGTGTAACATTTTAATGTTGTTCCGGTATTTTTTCCGTGGTAGCAATGCCGTCTCCGGACGTTAACTGTGGTTATAAATTCGGGTGCATGTCTTTCTTTGAATCTAATCGGATTTTGGATTTTTGGTGACTTTAGTTGGTCGGATAATTTTCGGCGACTCTATTCGTTTCAGCCACTGTCCCATGGCCGGCGCTTTGAATGGTCCAGATAATTTCAAGAAAACCCATTTTCAAATCTTGTTCGTCAGTTGAAATCCAGGTACTTTGAATGCATGGCGGACTTTGCTTTCTTTCTTTCTTAGTGTTGCTATCCAGCAAGATTGGGGGCGGGGCAAGGGTGCGGTATGGAAAAAAGGAGGGGTGGGGGTATGTTTTTAAATCAGGGTGGCTTTTTTAATTAGGGGATATATGGTTATAGATTTTTAAAATGCAAAATATTACTTCATCCATTTCAATTTATATGAACCTATTTCCTTTTTAGTCCGTGCTAAAAAGAATGATCTCTTTTCTTATTTGGAAACAATTTACCTTTATACAATGATTTATAGCCATATAAAATATATGTGCCTTATTTTTAACCACAAGTTCAAAAGTTTTTTCTCTTTTCTTAAACTCCGTGCCCAGTCAAATGGGTTCACATAAATTGAAACAGAGGGAGTATTAATTATGAGTGCTATGTTAGTGATGGAGGACATATATGAGCTAGTTCATGAGATTATCTTTCCACTGATACCCATCATTTTACATGGTACTTCTTATCCGTTTGTTACTGGTACTTGATATACCGGAGCTGACGAGATAGAATACAAGACCGAGAAATTCATACTTTAAAAGAAATATTTGGAAGATTAGGTAACTTACAGATTTACCCCATTATGGTTGTGTGCTTGACATCTACTTATTGTTTTATTATATTGATTTGTTGGACCTCTAGTAAGTGTCGATAGCAACCCCTCGTCACTACTTCTCCGGGATTAGGCTAGATACTTACTGGGTACATGTTGATTTACGTACTCATGTTGCACTTCTGCACTGAATGTGCAGGATCTGGCAAATTCATTTGGTGATCATCTTGGCGCGTAGGTGCAACTGTTGAGGAGACTTTACGTGAGCTTCATACCAGACTACACATCACAGTCCACAGAGTCTCCATCATACTATTTATTTATTGTGTCTTATTTACATTCTAGATAAATGTTGTATTTTTATTGTACTCCTTAGTAAATGCTAATGCACTAGTGACACCGGGTTTGGGATATACTAGTTAATGCTTACGTTCTGTATATTATCATCGCCTTTTATTTTTCTTATAAATTACAAATTTTGTAAGTTCCCGTGGATTTAAAAGTGTAAATTTCCTTTCTTAATAAAATTTATGATTTCGAAAGTAATACAATGAGTAATTAAATTTATCAATCACCGTTGGCTTGCCTGATGACGGCTTTAGGTGCCATCACGACCTATAGTAGATTTTGAGTCGTGATAACTTGGTATCATAGCTCTAGGTTCACTTGGGTCTCATGAGTCATGAGCAAGTCTAGTAAAGTCTTGTGGATCGTTACAGAGATATCCGTACTTATCTTTGAGAGGCTACAGGGCTGTTAGGAGCACTTCCCTTCTTGATTCCTCATTGTGCAATTTGATTCACTTGAGGCTTGTGCCTTTATTTGCTTTCCTACTGAATCTTATGCGACGTGAAGCGCTTGTTATCAATTGGGTATTGACGAGTTGTAGTGGTACTGCAGACGTGGTACATGATGTTTCTCCCTGCGTATTCAGGCAGGGTATTATCTTCGCCTTATGGAAGGGTGTTCTGTCGTTTCAGCCCAATATATGTATTTCTTATGATTTCCAAGCTATGCATAGATTATTATGATGTTAGTGCATTATTATCGCACAGTGTTGATGTAATGGTAGGGTACTTGTTTATGTGTCGAGTTAGTGAATGACTCGAAAAGAGGATTTCTCAGTGCATGATTTAGAGGTTCGGCATTTAATTCCAGCGGAGAAAAGGCAATCAGACTATGGATGTTTAGGCTTTGGTTAATGGAGTAACGAGACTTGATATTTTCGAGCGTGGTGGAATTCTCATTTGTGATGTGGTGTCGTCGTCCTTGTTTGAATGCATTAAGGTTCGCCGGTGTTATGGTCTTCTTTGATTTGCCTTCAAGGTAGGGTATTGTGAAATGGTGCCTGAGAAGCGGTTGTCAGAGATGGCAGTGTGTAGCTGTTTCAGAATCAAGTCAGTGTGTCTAATGCTGATGGCTCAAGAAAGATAGTCTTTGAAGAGGCTTAGAGTTGGTAGCAATTTATTAGTTCAGGTGCTACAGAGATAGGTTTCGATTTGAGGCAACATTTGGGCAATGAAAGATGAGGAAGGATATGGTGGGAGGTGTCTCGTGGTGGTTGAATTGCTAGCAAGTCAAGTATGAAAAAGCAGAGGTCTAGAAGTTGCTTAAAGGAGATGGTTTAACCGAAGTGGGAGTGGCAGAGTAGCATATGTATTCTATGGAAGGATAGTCACATGCCTTGAGAAACGTTTAGAGCAATTTGGGGATCATGGTGGACGGTGACTAGGTCTACGGATTTTGTTTGGAATTGTGGCTACTGTGCCGAGGAAGGTTGAATATGACGAAAAGAAGTTGGCTTGGAGTGTTTATGAATGAAAGAGTTTGATTATCGTTATAGGATACGACGCGACTTGGAGTTTGGAATTTATTGTCGGACATTCAGTTGATGTCAATGGGGAATGAACAAACTTGGACAGCCGGTGTACGAGCATGGGCTCAGGAGGGTTTACTGATTTCATAGTAGTGGTACCCTTACCGAATTCATTCTATTGAAGCGTAACGTAAAAAGCTCCTTCTCATCTTGCATTTCTTTGGTTTGGAAGTTCCAGAATGTTGTCTGTGGATTTCTATAACAAAGGAAAGCCTCCTACCCTAATACTATGCCATTTGATTGAAACAAGTTCCGTGCTGCTCACCACTCCTCGAGGCCAAGGACGGGGTCGAACCGTCATTCCAGGATTTGCAGTCCGATACATTTCCATTATGTTACCTAGCCAAACCCGCCACCTCATGTGCCAAAGTCAAACGGTTGTTCTTCCTTCTCCGCTCCTTCTTTTTCTACATATGCGGCGGCGGCAGAGAAGAGGGGACAACTTCTTTCTCCTTTGCCTTGCTCAATCTTCCTTTTCTGATTGAAAGTAGCAAGCCACTCTACTATTGGTACAGAGGCCAGATAGAAGGTTGCTCATCCAGCCCAGCGGATCCATTGTTTATGCGGCAGTGCAATGCAGCTGAAAAAGGGAAGCCCCTTTTTATTAGTAAGGTATAGGTTGGTTGGGGAAAACTCCAAAACTAGGGTTCCAAAAAGCTTACCTTATATTATAGAAAAGTTTGAGAAAGGGGAACCCCTACTATACCCCTAAACTACAAGCTAGCGCGCAACGGCTGAAAAGCCGTTGGAAGATGTTATCATCCGTAGACCTAGTCAGCGTCGTTGGAAGATGTCGATATGGAATTCCACAAGTGGGTCATCTCCTGTGAATAGGTTAGTGGTTGCATAATTTTGATGAAGTTTTTACGAAAAGTTCTACTTACTAACCGGCAGAAGGTCGAATATGCGATTGTGGCCGCTAATTCGAAATGTTCATGAAAAGTTTGACAAGAGACTACGAGGAATTTGGTGGGTTGGCGGTGCGAGCTCATGGTAATTGAGAAGGAGGAATCTTTGTGGGTTCTACATTATGTGATGGTAGCTTAAAGCTAAGTAGGGGAGCCCACCGTCTACGATTGGATCACGTGGTTGTCTGCTTGTCGGTACATTAGTGGATTATTTATGACTAAGAAAAGGAAACATCATGGGCAATTCCATCGAAGAACCTGATGAATGTGTGCTATATTTCGCTTAATCGGTTCATGTGCAGATTTTGGGAAGACTCAAAGTTTATGCTTCTTGTGGATGTGATGTACAAGGATTCATCCGGTTTCTTCTTTTAGAGGATGTTCATGTACTAGTAGAGCATTGGAGTTTGGTTATATTCGGGACCAGGTCAGAGTGGGTGACTCTCGATAACGGTCCTAGTGGGTTCAAGAATTAAAGTGCACTACCTAAGGATTGCGGGTCCGTTGTTTGGTTAAGGATCGAGTTTTTGCAGTGGGTTATGAAAGGGGCTTGGAGTGTTCTATGTTATCATTGGGTCTGCGGTACAGTATGAGAGGAAAGGGAGAAATAGCTTCGGATTCGTGTAAGGTCTTTCAGAATGGTTATACCAGCTGGAGATGCTATTGTGCACATAAGGAGGGTATGAGATGGTTCATGAGTATTGAGACGATGTGGTCTCGTGATTCGGGTCACTCGGGATGAATGTTGATTGAGTTCATTACATTTTTTAATGGATCTATTATTATTATTATTTCTAAGGTAGGTCAAGAGTGAATAGAGGAAGTTGGGTCGGTTGGTAATGGTTTGAATCAACATAATTAAGGCAATGATCAGATCCTTCGGCGTGTTAATGTTATACAGGTTATTTGTGGCGGTACGTGCAGGCTTGACAACCACCATAACTTGATGGATTTGGGAGGTATTTGATTCAAAAGGCCTTGTTGTGTAAATAGATTCCGGAGGAGTTATGATGGTTTAGAGCATGACTTGAGGTTTGTATTTTCTGCGGTTATGGGAATTTAGTTGCGTGTTGCAATGGTTCTTCTGAAATGAGTTAAGTGAAAGGTTTCTAGCCAATGAAGTATTTATTCTATTAGCAGTTCAGGAGTTATTATGAAATTCTTGAACTCTCCCGTAACGGCATGATAGGTGCAATGAGTGGCATCAGAATTGGAAGTTGAGGATCAAGGTTGCGGCTCGGTGTTGATAAGAATGTTACTAGCTCGGATGAGCATGGAAAATTTCAGATGTTTAGAGGAAGCTGGCACTATCTTAGTGTCTCCTAAGAGTGGTGTTCCATGAAATAGGCATTGTGTATTGATTTGTGGATTGTGGTTTGTTTTACAGAATTAGTATGGTTGGTGGTGTGGAGGTGCAACCTTTGCTATCTGGTGCGGAAGGATCCCATGGGGTGGAAATTCGTATAAGTGTGACATGTTAGTCACCTGATTGTTAAGGATTGAAACCAAGTATGGAGATTCTGGTACTATCGCCAATGTGAGCATTTATGCTTGAATTGCACTCTATTCCTTTGGTTATGGGCTGTGTGAGTTTGTTCCGGATTTGACGGATGTTTTTATGTATTATGGTAGGGTTATTGTGGACCCTTGAAAGGTTATTAGCCCAGTATGGTATGATCAGAATCCACTTAAGGTCCGTTGGTAGGTCTAATGTGAATGTGTTCTCTACATCAGGTCGGATGTGTTTATTTGGCATAGTATTGCATACGAAGGAGCCTTCGGGCATTGGATGTTATTCTTATCGTCAGTTGTTCCATGAAAAAAACTCTATTGTGCCATGTGGGTTGTGAGACGACTTGATTATTCGCACATGTGTTGTGATCCCATGTAGCTTGTGGTATTATGTGAGCAGGATGGCTCTCAAGATGCAATTCATTTATTTCACCTTAGTTGTTCTTGAGTTTTGTAGCGTATGGCGCTCTCCGTCTCCCTAGGGTTGTATTTTTTCACTTGGCGTGCTTGTGGTCGATATTCGGGTATTTCATAGGTATCAGTATTATAGTCTGATGGGTATTCCCTTATTTATTGTTATGTGTGGATCTGGTGGCACGCCGCCATGGGTATGTTGTTTGGATCGGGTTGCACGCCGCAACGGTATTACATTATTTTGATCGGGTTTCATGCTGCAAGGGTATCATGTGTGGATCGGGTTGCACGCCGCAACAACGAGAGTTGAGTACGGTTCCCTATATCTATTCTTGTGCATTTTGTTTCTCATTCTCTAAGAAAGGTTCATAGCATCGTTTCAGTTGTTTTATTCGTTACGCAGGTTGGGTAGTTCTTTTCCAGAGTTTGTTCTTCCTTATGTCTCATATTCGAGTTGTTGCTTATTGGCGCTTCGATGGCGCTGTATGAGATTTTAGACGGTGTGTGAGGTAGCTTATTGTCCGAGCAGCTTGTACTGGGTGAGACGAGGTTATTGGAGCTGAAGTTATTTCGATCGGATTTATGCAGGGTATATTAAGGAGAAAATATCGTTAATCAATTTAGAATGAGGTAATGATCCTTGTCAGGAGGAGATACTCCATGATTTATTTATTTGGTTAGGTGATTATGAGTTTCTATACATCTCTTTCATCGTGGCAGTATTGCGAGAATTAGAATAGGGCTTACATGGGTTATGAGGCGTATTGTGGGCATCATATTCGTGGAATTGCAGCTATTGTTGTCAAAGGATGTTATTATGGTCAAGCGACTTATGTGGTGCATGGTGTGATTTCAGTGGAGGAGCATGGTCATGTTTGGCGCAGTGTGTAGGGATTTATACAGTGTTCGTATTTTAGAATCAGGCCTCGTAGAGAATTTCGGATGCTAGAATGTGGTTCCAAGGCTTGTGGACTAAGGTAGCAAGAAGGATTTGTAGTCTCACTCAAACAACTGTATTCATATGGGTTGTGGTGGCATAGATAGGTGCACGAAGTGTTGAGCAGTGATCTTGGGGCAACTCCGGAGCAGTTCTTAGCACGTTCGAGGACGAACGTATGTTTAAGAGGGGGAGAATGTAAGGACCCGACCGCTCTTTTTGATCTCTAGCGCATTGTTCGGTGGTTGGAGGCCTTGAGTAGCTTCACTTTATGTATTATGACTTGCACGTGTGGTCGGAGTCAACTTTCAGGAATTTCAGAGTTGATTCGGATGGAAAATTCTAATTTCGAAAGCTTTAAGTTGGATGAATTAACTAAGGTTTGAATTTTGAGCAAACGACCTCAGAATCGTTATTTGAAGATTCTAATAGGATCGTATGATGATTTCAGACTTAGACGTATGTTCGGGTTGAGTATCGGTGGTCCAGAAGTATTTCGACGCTTATTATGGAAGGTTGACATTTTGAAGGTTTAAGAATTACATAAGTTTGGTTTGAAGTAGATTTTGATTTATCGATGTCAGTTTGGGATTCCAAGCATTGGAATAGGTTTGTATCATGATTTGTGTCTTGTACGTAAAGTTTGGCGTCATTCCGGAATGTTTTGTTATGATTCGGATGCGTTCGTCGAAGTTTGGAAGTTTGAAAGTATAAAGAAGGATTTTTATCGTCGATTCGTAGTTTGGATATTGTTTGTTGTGATTTGAGGCCTTGAGCAAGTTTCCATTTTGTTTTGGGAATGGTTGGTATGATTGGACGGGGTCCCGGGGGCCTCGAGTAAGTTTCGGACGGGATTCAGATCGATTTAAGCCTTGATGGAGTTGCTGGTGGGATTGCTTCTGTGGAAGCAACTTCGCAGAAGCGAGGTGAAGCTTGCAGAAGCGGCTTGGGCAGCCTGGGCATGTAGTCGCAGAAATGGAGGCGAGCAGTGCACCTGCGTGTGCGCAGAAGCGAGGCCCATTACCGCAGGTACCGGCAAATACACAGATGCACGAGGTAGTGTCGCACATGCGATTGCGCAAGAGCGAAAGCATTTTCGCAGGTGCGATGGGCTACTGCCAGTGGACTTCCGCAAGAGCGAGATTTTTCTCGCAGAAGAGGGCTCGCACGCGCGCAAGGAGTTTCGCAGGTGCAGAAAATTGACTGGGTAGAATATATATGATAGCCAATACGGGATTTGCTCATTTCATCTCATTTTTCTCTCTTGGAGCCGACTTTGGGGCGATTTTGGAGAGCTATTTCATCCACCTCTTGGGGGTAAGTGTTTCTAAACCACTTTTGATTATATTTCATGAACACATATGAAATTTTAATATAGAAATTAGTAGAAATTGGGGGATTTTGAAAGAAACCTAGAATTTGGTATTTTGGATTTTTGACCACACAATTGGATATGAAATTGGGAATAAATTATATATTTGAGCTAGTAATGTTTTGTGTAATGTTTATCTTTAAAACAATTAGGAATCCGGGCACGTGGGCCCGAGGGTTGACTTTATAGACTTTCTGAGCGGAGTTGGGAATCATTATAAATTGTTAAATTGTAAGCATTGGAGTATATTTTGATTGATTTGTACGTTGTTTGACTAGTTTCAGAATGTTTGGCTTTGAGTTGAGGTGTTAGAGAGGCGATGTAAGTCTCCTGTCTAACCTTGTGAGGGGGAAACTACCCCCTATGTGATGTAATTGCTATGTGATACTAGTTGTGGGTGCTACGAACGTACAAGGTGACGAGAGTCCGTACGTAGCTAAAGCATGTTTATGTCCGGGTAGACTTAGGACCTTATCATGTAATATTTGAATTATTTTAACTCATTTTGCTGGCTTAATTATTTGAACTTATAATTGAAATTGATTTAGAAATAAATATATGTATACTAGGCCGAGCCTTATCACCTTGAGTTGTTGGCTAGTTATTTGAGAAACGACGAAGATTATATTCACTCTGTGCTCAGGTATTGTATTGTAAGCACGTGTATCGTAAATCGATAACTTCCTTCCTTTCTTGTGGAGCGGGCCGAATGTCTCGGTAGTATAATAGATGCATCTATGGTTTGTATCGCTCGACCCTCGGCAGTGTACACATTATTCTGGATCGGGCCGAACGACCTTGGCATAATCGTGTGTTATATCTCTGGTAGTCCGAACATTCACGAGATTATCTTTCCATTGATGCCCGTCATTTTACATGGTACTTCTTATCCGTTTGTTACTGGTACTTGATACACCTGAGCTAATGAGGTAAAATACAAGACCGAGAAATTCATACTTTAAAAGAAATATTTGGAAGATTAGGTAACTTACAGATTTACCCCATTATGGCTGTGTGCTTGACATCTGCTTATTGTTTTATTATATTGCTTTGTTGGACCTCTAGTAAATGTTGATGTCGATCCCACGTCACTACTTCTCCGGGGTTAGGCTAGATACTTACTGGGTACGCGTTGATTTACATACTCATGCTGCACTTTTGCACTAAATGTGCAGGTTCTGATAGGTTTATTTGGTGATCATCTTGGCGTGTAGGCACAGTTGTTGAGGAGACTTTACGTGAGCTGCATTCCAGACTACGCATCGTAGTCCACAAAGTCTTGAACGTACTATTTATTTTATCCAGTCTCATTTACATTCTAGACAGATGTTATATTATTATTAAACTCCTTAGTAAATACTCATGCACTTGTGACACCGGGTTTTGGAATATACTAGTTGATGCTTACGGTTTCGTATATTATTATCACCTTTTATTTTGCTTATAAAGTACAAATTTTGTACGTTCCTATGGATTTAAAAGTGTAAATTTCCTTCCTTATTAAAATTTATGATTTCGAACGTAATAAAATGAGTAATTAAATTGATCAATCACCATTGGCTTGCCAGACGGCGGCGTTAGGTGCTATCACGACCTATAGTGGATTTTGGATTATGACAGCACTGTACATGGCAGATCCAGCCCAAACATAAATAAATCCTCATACTCAGTCACTCAGTACTATACAGGGCAGATCAAGCTTAGGGCAGATCCGGTCCAAACATAAATAAATTCAGGGCAGCTGCAGCCCAAATGCAAATAAATCCAGGGCAGATCCAGCCCAAATGCAAATGAATCAATAGCAACTGCGCTCACTGTGGGTATGCAGACTCCAGAGGAGCAGATCCAGCCCAAGATCTATAATAAACAAAATCTTGGCATGAATCAATAAAGCCTGATACGGCGTGCAGCCCGATCCCATAAATGTCACTCACAAATAGGCCCTTGGCCACTCAGTCATCAATCTCTCCAGTCTCTCGGGCGCACAGTATCATGAAAATCAACCCTAAAATGATGATGTGATGCATCAATAAATGGTAACAGAGAGTGAGATATGATATGCGAATGAATGCGTATGACTGAGTATGTAATTTCCATGTAAGCAAATAACTCAACAATAGAAATGGCCTCAGTGGGTCCCAACAGGATAAACATATAGCCTAGACATGGTTTCTAACATCGATCACAACTCAATTACTCTAGCACGTAGAGATTTCATAGATAAAAATAAGATTAGGTAACTAGACAATACCATATAAATAACTGAGTCACAATTCGCACGCTGCATGCCCACACAGCAGCCACCTAGTATGTGAGTCACCTCAACACCAAACACATATCATGTATATTCAGTGGTTCACACCTCATCACAAGTTTAGAAGTGTTATTTACCTCGGATAAGCCAAATCCAATACCGGGCAAGCCAAACGATGCTCCAAAAATGCCATCCCGCGCGTACCGACCTCCGAACGGCTCAAAACTAACCAAAAGCAACTCAAATACATCAAGTAATGCCTATGGAAACAATTCCAAATGATAAAGGTCAAATCTTTAATCAAAATCCCAAAGTTAACCAAAATGTCAAACCCGGGCTTGCACCTCGGAATTCGACAAAACTTACCAAATCCGACAACCCATTTAATTACAAGTCCAACCATACTAGTTTCACTCAAATCCGACTCCGAATCGATGTTCAAAACTCAAAAGTTCACTTTATGAAACTTTTAAAACTCCCAATTTCCATTTTGAAATCATCAACCAAATGCCAAAAACGAGGATAGATTCATGAAATATAATCAAGAACGAGTAGAGAACACTTACCCCAATCCTTATGGTGAAAATCGCTTCAAAAATTGTGTCACGACCCAACTCATGTCAGACCGTGATGGCGTCCAACACCGTTGCTGGACAAGCTAACAGTGAACAACTTAGTGATTTCCCATTTAGTTTTACTTATTTTTAAACTATTTGGCAAAAAAAGGATTTTTAAGGCAAACAAACGGAAACATCTAAAAACAGTTATAACTATTGAATTACAACCCAAACTGAAAATCAAAGTCTACTAATGTGTGCCAAGATCTGGTGTCACAAGTATGTGGGCAGCTAGTAGAAAATACAAAAGACGACTATACTACTGTCTAAAATAGAATAGACAGACAAACACAAAAGAGAAACTCCGGCATGCTGCTGAACGACTCAGAAGGGGCAGCTCACCGTGAAGTCTCGGTCCAAGATCAAGTATGTGCGCCAGGCGGGTAACTAGACGCACTAGCCTTAGATCCTGTACAATTAAGTACAGAAGCGTAGTATGAGTACATAAACAATATGTACCCATTAAGTATCCCGCCTAAAAAGTAGTAACGAGAGGTCGACTTAACACTTACTAGGCCAATAATAATGTGATTAAAGTATTATACTAGGCATGGATATCATGAATGATACTGTCAGTTCAACAATAGGAAGAGATAAGTCCTTCTTTCATAATTATAACTTAAATTTCAGTAATACCAATTAGCAACTTACATTTCAAGGCCTTTAAGCAAAATAAATCATGGAGAATTTCCAAATAATTAGCATACGCAATTATGCCGAGGTCATACGGCCCGATCCAGCAAAATATTTAAACTGTGCACTGCCGGAAGGTCGAACGACGCGAACCATAGATGCATCTATTTACTGCCGAGGCGCTTGGCCCGATTCACAAATAAAAATTATTTTTCAAGAAAACACAAGTTTCTCATTTACAGTCAAGTATCTCATAAAAATCTTCAAGTAAGTGAATTTAACCTTATACAATTCTTTGATTAATTTCTATCATGACTAAGTGGTTATATTAGCAAGTAAGGGCATAAACATTCCAAGTATAGCATGATACGGGTCCTAGACTACCCGGACAATAGTATAATAGTAGCTACGTACGGACTCTCGTCACCTCGTACGTACATAGCCCCACAATTTGGTACAAACATTTATTTAATTCACCTATGGGGTTAATTCCCTCTTACAAGATTAGAAAGGAGGCTTACCTCGTTTCAAAGCCTACTTCCCAATTCAAGAATGCACTCAAACCTCCAAATTTGACGCCAAACGACCCGAAGCTAGTCAAACATTACATAAACTAATCAATCTATGCTCAGAGGTTCATAATTCCACCATTTAAGTGATTACCCAATCTAAATTGCAAGATTCCTAAAATTCACCCTCGGGCCCACATGCTCGGATTCCGAAAATGTTTAAAGAAGGTTGTTACCCATAACCGTAGGAACATGAATATATGATTTTTACTGAATTCCATAACAAAGTTTGTGGTTAAATTTCATTTTTATCTAAAACCTAGGTTTTCACCTAAACTCATGAGTTTCCCTAATTTACATGTTATAATCTACCCATAAACTATGTATTTAACTCATATTAAGTAGAAATTACTTACCTCACAAAGCTAGGTCGAAATCCCCTCCTTCAAAGCTCTCAAATCTCCCAAGAGTGAGAGAAAATGTGATAAAAATGGCCTAAATCCGTACTAAATGAGCCCTCACTGCCCAGCGACTTTCGCACCTTCAAACAAAATTTAAATAACTTCTAAAACCTTCAAGAACCAACTTTCACTATTAGGCGCCAAAATGCTCCCGGGTCACCCAAAACCTGATCCGAACATATGCCCAAGTCCGAAATCATCATACGAACTTATTGGAACCGTCAAATCCCGTTTCCGAGGTCGTTCACTAAGAATGTTGACCAAAGTCAAACTTGGCCTTTCAAGCCAATCTTAAGGAACTAAGTATTCCGATTTCAACCCAAACTCTTCTAAATCCCGAACCAACCATCCCCGCAAGTCATAAATCAGTAAAAGCAAGTACGGGAAGTCTTATTTAGGGAAACGGGGTTCTACAAAGCAAAAAGACCGATCGGGTCGTTATATTCTCCATCTCTTAAACAAACGTTCGTCCTCAAATGGGTTTAGATTCATACCTGAAGTGCTGAATAAGTGTGGATATCTGCGCCGCATGTCCTCCTCGGACTCCCATGTCGCCTCCTCGACTGGTTGGCCCCTCCACTAAACCTTTACCGCGGAAATCCTCTTGTATCTCAACTGGCGGTCTTTTCTAGAAACAATAGCAACTGGCTCCTCCTCATAACCCAAGCTCTCATCTAGCAAATAGTACTGAAGTCTAACACGTGAGACAAGTCGGCGTGATACCTCTGGAGCATAGACACGTGAAATATTGGATGAACCCCTGATAGGCTGGGAGGTAAAGCAAGCTCAAAAGAAACCTCCCCAACTCGCCTCAACATATCAAATGGTCCTACAAACCTTGGGATAAACTTGCCCTTCTTTCCGAATCTCATAATACCCTTCATCGGCGAGACTTTCAAGAGAACCTTCTCGCCGACCATGAATGATACATCACGCGCCTTCTGATCAGCGTAGCTCTTCTGTCTGGACTGTGGTGTGCGAAGTCACTCCTGAATCAACTTTACCTTTTCCAAGGCATCCTTTACCAGATCAGTACCATATAACCTAGTCTCGCCGGGCTCAAACCACCCGATGGGAGAATGACATCGTAGACCATATAAAGCCTCACATGGGGCCATCTCGATGCTGGACTGATAACTGTTGTTGTAAGCAAACTCAGCCAAAGGCAAGAACTGATCCCACTGTCCCCCAAAGTCAATCACACATGCTCTCAGCATGTCCTCCAATATCTGAACTATCCGCTCTGTCTGCCCGTCGGTCCGTGGATGAAACGTTGTGCAGAGCTCTATACGGGTCCCCAACTCACTCTGTACGGCTCTCCATAAATGTGAAGTGAACTGAGGGCCTCTATCTGATATGATGGAAACAGGCACACCGTGCAACCGAACTATCTCCCTAATATAAATCTGGGCCAATTTCTCTGAAGTATATGTAGTCACAACCGTAATGAAGTGTGCCGACTTAGTCAATTTATCGATAATGACACAAACTGTATCAAACTTCCACAAGGTCCGCCGCACTTTAACTACGAAGTCCATAGTGATGTGCTCCCATTTCCACTTAGGTATAATCATCTGCTGAAGTAGGCCACCTGGCCTTTGGTGCTCATACTTGACCTGCTGGCAATTTAGACACCTAGCTACATACTCCACTATGTTTTTCTTCATCCGCCGCCACCAATAATGCTGTCTCAGATCACGACACATCTTCATAGCACCTGGTGAATAGAATATCGAGAACTGTGTGCCTCCTCTAGAATCTTCTCCCTCAAGCCATAAACATTAGAAACACATAGACAACCCTGGAGTCGCAGAACACCATCCTTGCCAATAGAAACTTCTTTAGCACCACCCTGAAGTACCGTCTTTCTAAGAATTGCCAAGTGCGGATCATCGAAATGTCGGGCCTTGATCTGCCCTAATAATGAAGACTGAGCAACAACACATGCAAGAACTCGACTGGGCTCTGAAATATCCAACCTCACAGGTCTGTTAGCCAAGGACTGAATGTCCAGAGCTAGTGGCCTCTCCTCCGCTGAAATAAATGCCAAGCTACCCATACTCTCTGCCTTCCTGCTTAAGGCATCCGCGACCATATTTGCCTTGCCTGGATGATAAAGAATGGTGATGTCATAATCCTTCAATAACTCGAGCCATCTCGCAGCCGCAAATTGAGATCCCTTTGCTTGAACAAATACTGCAAGCTGCGATGATCAGTATAGACCTCATATGATACTCCATACAGATAGTTCCTCCATATCTTAAGAGCATGAACAATTGCGGCTAACTCTAGATCGTGCACAGGGTAATTCTTCTCATGAATCATCAGCTGACGCGAAGTATATGAAATAACTCGCCCCTCCTACATCAATACACAACCCAAACCAATGTGTGAAGCGTCGCAATATACCGTATACATCCTCGAGTTGGAAGGCAATACTAGAACTAGTGCCGTAGTCAAAGTTGTCTTGAGCTTCTGGAAGCTCACCTCACAATCAATGGACCAACAGAACCGAGCACCCTTCTGGGTCAATCTAGTCAAAGGTGCTGCAATAGATGAAAATCCCTCCACAAACCAGCGATAATAGCCAGCTAAGCCCAAGAAACTCCTGATTTCAGTCGCTGAAGTGGGATGAGGCCAATTTTGAACTGCCTCAATCTTCTTGGGATCCACTTTAATACCCTCTCCTGATACAACATGCCCCAAGAATGCCACGGACTCTTAGCCAAAACTCACATTTGGAGAACTTAGCATATAGCTCTTGCTCTTGCAATGTCTGAAGTACTACTATCAAATGTTGCTCGTGCTCCCCCAGGCTACGTGAGTAAATCAAGATGTCATCAATGAAGACAATAACAAAGGAATCAATATAACGCCTAAACACTCTATTCATCAAATCCATAATGAACATCACTAGAAACTCATAATGACCATATTTGGTACGGAAGGCAGTCTTCGGAACATCTGAGTCGCGAATCTGCAACAGATGGTACCCAGATCTCAAGTCGATCTTAGAAAACACCCTAGCACCCTGCAACTGGTCGAACAGATCATTGATACGTGGCAACGAGTACTTGTTATTGATGGTAACCTTATTCAACTGGTGTTAATCAATGCACATCTGCATAGTCCCATCTTTCTTCTTCACAAATAACACTAGTGCACCCCAAGGTGATACACTTGGTCTCACAAACCCCTTTCCTAACAATTCCTCAAGTTATTCCTTTAACTCCTTCAATTCTTTCAGCCCCATACGGTACAGTGGGATAGATATAGGCTGGGTGCCTGGAGCCAAATCAATACGAAAATCAATATCACGATCTGGCAACATACTTGGAAGGTCAGAAGGAAACACATCGGCGAACTCCCGAACTACTAGCACTGAATCAATCGTTGGAGACTCTGTGGTGGTGTCCCGAACATAATCCAGATAAGCCAAACAACCCTTCTCGACCATATGTCGAGCCTTCAGAAAAAAGATGACCCGACTAGCTGTACTAACCGAGGAATCCTTCCACTCCAATCTCGGTAATTCTGGCACTGCTAAGGTAATAGTCTTGGCATGGCAATCAAGGACGTCGTGCTATGGAGATAACCAATCCATGCCCAAGATGACCTCAAATTCGATAATATCAAGTAGCAGAAGGTCTGCCCTAGTCTCGTAACCACAGAATGTGACCACACAAGACTGGTAGATCCATTCCACAACCACAGAATTGCCCACAGGAGTGGACACATAAACATGAGTACCCAAGGAATCATGAGGAATATCTAGAAAATGAGCAAACAGTGATGACACATATGAGTAGGTAGACCCTGCTACACTACCTTGCCCCGAAGCCTGGGGTAGAATCTCCTCATGTGACCGAGATCTCCGCACTCGAAATAGCCCCTCGGTGCGGCGATCTGGTGCCCTGATGTCTGATCCTGATGGCCTGTAGACCCACTGGAATAACCTTGGATAGGCGGTGGGCGGTATGAACTCTCCGGCATGGCACTAAGATAGGAGATGGAAGAACCCTGGTGACCTGAGTACCCATTGGAAAATCCCTGGAGAGCTGGTGGGCGGTAAGAACTGTTTGGTATGGCGCGAAAATAGGGGCGCGCTGGAGCACCTCGAGGAGGTGGCGATGATAAATATGGGGGTCTGCTAAGCTGACCCCTCCAAAACTAACCTCTGCCACTAGATGGGGCACTTCTAAACACTCCATAGAAATGGGCCCTCTTGTCCTGTTGCGTCTGCTCTCTCCCTCTCTGACGGTAGCCCTCAATACTCCGAGCAATCTCCACTACCAGCTGATAAGAAGTCCCCATCTCAACCTCTCAGGCCATATTGGCCCTAATACCGGAGTGTAGCCCCGCAACAAACCTCTGCACTCTCTCTGCGTCCGTAGGAAGTATCATAATTACATGGCAAGACAACTCAGAAAACCTCGCCTCATAGTCGATCACTGAAATCTGACCCTGCTCAAGCTACTCAAGTTGATACCGCAACTCTTCCCTCTCAGAGGGTGGAATATACCTATCCAGGAAAAGGTATGTGAACTAGTTCCAAGTCATGGGAGGAGAACCTGCTGGTCTGCCAAGAAGGTAAGACTGCCACCATCTACGGGCCCTACCCTCTAGTTGGAAAGTAGTGAAGTCAACCCCATAAGACTCCAGTATCCTCATGTTGTGCAGTCTGTCCGTGCACCTATCAATGAAATCCTGGGCATCTTCATGATGCTCGCCCCGAAGATAGGAGGGTGTAACCTAGTCCATCTGTCTAATAACTTTTGCGGATCTCCACCCGCAGTCGTTCTAGGCTCAGGTGCAGCCGCCGCAACTGGCTGGGCTCCGCCCACGGGTAGTGCACCCGGAGTCTGATATACCGCAGCTACGTGCCTAGGAGCCTGAGAAGTAGGGGTCTGTGCTCTCCCTCCTACCTGAGATGCGGCAGGGTCCGCTGGAAATAAACCAGCCTGAGTCATGGTGTCCATGAACCGCATCATATGGCCCATGACCTCCTGAAAGCCCGATGATGTCATGAAATCTATCGTGGCTGGCTCTGCGGAAGGCACCTTGCCCTGCTCCTCAATAATGGGATCCTCCACTAGATCTGCTGGTGGTGCTACTGGGGCAGCTCTGGGACACCCTCGTCCCCTACCTCGGGCCGGTGCCCTCCCCGGCCTCTGCCTCAGCCTCTAGCAACGGGGGGAGCAGCTCCTCCCAGGTCTGGAATATCTGTCGTACGCGTCCTCACCATCTGTGAGAGAATAGAAGAAGGAAGTTTAGTATACCGTCAATTGCACGACAGGAGATGAATAATGAGTAGTTTCCTAACACCCCATAGTCTCTCGAAGATAAGTATGGATGTTTCCGCACCGATCCGCGAGACTCTACTAGGCCTGCCCATAACTTGTGAGACCTACGTAAACCTAGTGCTCTGATACCATGTTTTCACGACCCAACTCCATGTCAGGCCGTGATGGCGTCCAACACCGATGCTGGACAAGCCAACAGGGAACAACTTATTAATTTCCCATTTAGTTTTACTTATTTTTAAAATATTTGGTAAATAATGGATTATTAAGGCAAACAAACGGAAACATCTAAAAATAGTTATAACTATTGAATTACAACCCAAACTAAAAATCAAAGTCTACTAATGCGTGCCAAGATCTGGTGTCACAAGTATGTGGGCAACTAGTAGAAAATACAAAAGATGACTATCCTACTGTCTGAAACAGAATAGACAGACAAACACAAAAGAGAAACTCTGGCATGCTGCTGAACGACTCAGAAGGGGTAGCTCACCGTGAAGTCTTGGTCCAAGATCAAGTATGCACGTCGGGCGGGTAACTAGATGCACCAGCCTCAGATCCTGTACAATTAAGTACAGAAGCATAGTATGAGTACATAAACAATATGTACCAGTAAGTATCTTGCCTAACCTCGAAGAACTAATGACGAGGGGTCGACTTGACACTTACTAGGCCAATAATAATGTAATTAAAGTATTATACTAAGCATGGATATCATGAATGATACTGTCAGTTCAACAACAGGAAGAGATAAGTCCTTCTTTCATAATTATAACTTACATTTCATTAATAACATTTAGCAACTTACATTTCAAGGCCTTTATGCAAAATAAATCATGGAGAATTTCCAAATAATTAGCATGCACAATTATGCTGAGGTCGTACGGCCCGATCCAACAACATATTTAAGCTGTGCACTGCCGGAGGGTCGAACGACGCGAACCATAGATGCATCTATTTACTACCGAGGCGCTTGACTCGATTCACAAATAATAATTATTTTTCAAGAAAACACAAGTTTCTCATTTATAGTCAAGTATCTCATACAAATCTTCAAGTAAGTGAATTTAACCTCATACAATTCTTTTATCAGTTTCTATCATGACTAAGTGATTATATTAGCAAGTAAGGGCACAAACATTCCAAGTATAGCATGATACAGGTCCTAGACTACCCGAAAAATAGTATAATAGTAGCTACGTATGGACTCTTGTCACCTCGTATGTACGTAGCCCCTACAATTTGGTACAAACATTTATTTAATTTACCTATGGGGTTAATTCCCTCTTACAAGGTTAGAAAGGAGATTTACCTCATCTCAAAGCCTATTTCCCAATTCAAGAACACGCTCAAACCTCCAAATTTGATGCCAAACGTCCCGAAGCTAGTCAAACATTACATAAACTAATCAATCTATGCTCAAAGGTTCATAATTCTACCATTTAAGTAATTACCCAACCTAAATGCAAGATTCCTAAAATTCACCCCGGGCCCATATGCTCGGATTCCAGAAATATTTAAAGAAGGTTATTACCGATAACCTTAGGAACATGAATATATTACCGAATTCCATAACACATTTCGTGGTTAAATCTCATTTTTATCAAAAACCTAGGTTTTTACCTAAACCCATGATTTTCTCTAATTTACATATTATAATCTACCCATAAACTATGTATTTAACTCATATTAAGTAGAAATTACTTATCTCACAAAGCTAGGTCGAAATCTCCTCCTTCAAAGCTCTCAAATCGCCCAAGAGTGAAAGAAAATGATAATAATGGCCTAAGTCCGTATTAAATGAGCCCTCACTGGCCAGCGACTTTCGCACCTGCGGTGCTTTGGGCTGTACCTGCGATCCCGCACCTGCGGCAAATACCTCATAGGTGCACTTTTCCCTCATCTGGTCAGGCTCTGCATCTGCGGACAAGAAAGGCCGCTTCAGCGAGTCTAGCCGCACCTGCCACCATGTCGCTCGCACCTACGCTCGCGCAGGTGCGCCCAATCTTCCGCATCTGTGGATTCTGGGATGCCCTCCATTTCTTGCTTTTGAGGCTCATGGCTCGTACCTGCGAGCCCGCACCTGCGGCTGACCAAGCGCATGTGCGATTATGACAGTTCTGGGAGCTTCAGTTGTTGCTCCAAGCTTCCAACTTGGTCCGAGCCTCATCCGATTAACACTCGGGGCTCCGCTCGAACATACCAACAAGTTTAGAATCATAAAATAGACTCGCTCAAACTCTCGGAACGCCCGAAACAACATGAACACTAAGAATCACACCCTAAAACTAATTGAATCAAACTTAAGAACTTCATTCAATTTACTTCCAATGTGCCGAAACGTACTTATACTACTCAGAATGACACCAAATGTTGTGTGCAAGTATTAAATGACACTACAGAACTATTCTTGGTCTCGAAATTCCGTTTGGATCTCGATATCATCAAAACCCACTCCAAACCAAATATAAAGAACTTCTAAAACCTTCAAGAACCTACTTTCACTATTAGGCGCCAAAAAGCTCCCGGGTCACCCAAAACCCGAAATCATCATACGAACCTATTGGAACCATCAAATCCCGATTCCGAGGTCGTTTACTAAAAATGTTGACCAAATTCAAACTTGGCCTTTCAGGCCAACCTTAAGGAACTAAGTGATCCGATTTCAACCCAAACTCTTCTAAATCCCGAACCAACCATCCTCGCAAGTCATAAATCAGTAAAAGCAAGTACAAAAAGTCTTATTTAGGGAAATGGGGTTCTAGAAAGCAAAACGACCGATCGGGTCATTATAGATCGTCTCAATCCGACCTCCATAGCTCCCAATATGAATAAAATGACCAAGCCCTCGATTTATAACTTCAGCCCAGCAATTTTCGCATTTGCGAACAAAGGGCTGCTTCTGCGGCGTCGCTTTTGTGACAAAATTCCCACTTCTGCATAAAACACTGGAGGAATGGCCCTCGCACCCGCAAAAAAACATCCGCTCATGTGACATCGCAAATGCGACACTTAAACGCACATCTGTGCAAACGTCCGCACCTACGCTCACGATCTCGCGTCTGCGCGCACACATGTACGCTACAAATTCCGCTTCTGCGGAGGTATCCAAACTCAGCCTTCATCGCACGTACGACCATACCTCCACTTCTACGACCACCGCACCTGTGCAAAACAAGCCGCAGGTGCAATCACACCTGATCCTGCCACAAACTGACCTTAACCAAAATTTCCAAAAATGATCTGATTCATGTCTGAAACTCTCCCGATGCTCACGGGACCCCGTCTGAATATACCAACAAGTCCCATATAATAACACAGACTTACTCGATACCTCAAATCACACATAACAACATTGAAAAGGCGAATCGCACCTCGAATCAAACTCAATGAACTTTGAAGCTTTCAACTTCCAAAACTCGTGCCGAAACATATCAAATCAACCCGGAATGAGATCAAATTTTGCACACAAGTCCCAAATGACATAACAAAGTTATTCAAATTCCCGGAACCACAATCTGAACCCAATATCATCAAAGTCAACTATCGGTCAAACTTATGAACTTTTCAAACCTTCAAATTTCCAACTTTCACCAATTAGTGTTGAAATCTTCTAGAAATATCCAAATGCAAATCTGGGCATACGCCCGAGTCCAAAATACCATCCGGACCTAACGAAACCATCAACACTCCAATCTGAGATCTAATAAGAAAGTCAAACTTGGTCAACCCTTCCAACTTAAAATTGTAATCATGAAATGCATTCTTCCAAAACGATTCTGAATAACCTGAAAACCAAAATCGACGATTGACACAAGTCATAATACATCGTACGATGCTACTCAAGACTTCAGATAGCTGAACGGAATGCATATGCTCAAAACGACCGGTCGGGTCGTTACATCCTAATTCCCTCAAATCAAGGTTAGAGCCAACACTTACCTCGACGCAAGCAAATCAAAGCTCAATCGGGGCCTTTCATCTAAAATCCGTCTCCAAACCAATTGAATCTAACCAAAATCGACTCAATAACATCAAATAATGCTAGTGAAATCAATTACAATACATAAAGTTAAGATCTTTACATTTTTTTCTAAAAGGTCAACAAACCCTGGGCTCGCTTGGTCAAAACTCATTTACCCATTCGCCCTCGAGCCCAATTATGTAATTAGTTTTGAAATCCGACCTCAATTTGAGGTCTAAATCCCAAATTTACAAAATAAACCCTAATGCTTCCCAAATTCCTAATTTTCTACCATGAAAGAACATAGATTAATGTTAGAAATTAATGGATGTTGATGGCATTGGAATACAACAAGCTAAAGTACACTAACCTATGAAAGGGTGATGAAATTTCTCTTCCAAATCGCCTCTAGGACTAGCTCTAATGAAAAGATTGTGAAAAATGGGTGAAATCTCGCCTTTGGGATATTTAATAGACCTTCTTCGCGTTCGTGAAGGGCCTACCACATTCGCGAAGCACAGCAGCCAAAATGGCCTATGCGTTCGTGAAGGCTTCTCCCCCCAGGGCTCGCGTTCGTGTAGAGCAAACCCCATAACCCCCTTCCCAGGTCCCTCAACACTATGCGTTCATGAGAGGCTGTCCACGTTCACGAAGGGCAACCTCACAAAGCTTCGCGTTCGCATACCAGCCATCACATTCGCGATGAAGGAAAACCTCCCCAACCCAGATTACTCTTCGTGATCGCGGGAGTATCTTCGCGATCACGAAGAAGAAGACACAAGATTACAACAGACTTCCAAAACCAGAAATTCCCAAGTTCAAAATCATCCGTACCCTATCCGAAACTCACCCGAGCCTTCGGGGCTCCCACCAAACATGAACGCAAGTCCAAAATCATCATACAAACTTGCTCGCGCGATCAAAACACCAAAATAACACCTAGAACTATGAATCAGACACCAAAACAATTGAAATTTTTAATGAAACTTAAGAACGTGCAGTTTTTCAATCGGATGAACGAATCACGTCAAATCAACTCCGTTTTGCACTAAATTTTGCAGACAAGTCATAAATACTGAAACGAACCTATACCAAGTCCCGAAACCAAAATCCAAACCCGGTAGCAATAAAGTCAACCTACGATCAAACGTAAAAATTCTTTAAACCTTTAAATTGCTAGTTTTCAACAAATTATGTTAAATCAAGCTAGGGACTTCCGAATCCGATTCCGGGCATATGTCCAAGTCCCAAAGCACGATATCGGGACTGTCAAAATACTGATTCGGGTCCGTTCACAGAAAATGTTGACCGTAGTTAACTAAAATGAGTTTTAAGACACGATTTAACATTTTCATCAATTTTCTCATAAAAACCTTTCGCAAAAGGATACGGACTACGCACGCAAATCGAAGAGGGCTAAATGGAGCTATTCGAGGTCTCTAAACACAAAAATGAAGGGAAAAACTATAAATGACCAATCGGGTCATCACATTCTCCACCTCTAAAGCAAACGTTTGTCCTCGAACGAATATAGAAAGGTACTTGGACTGATTAAAAGGTGTGGATATCTACTCCGCATGTCCGACTCGGACTCTCACATGGTGGCCTCGATCGGCTGACCTCTCTACTACAATCGAACTGAAGGCTAACTCTTAGACCTCAACTGCCGGACCAGCCGAGCTAGAATAGTCACCGACTCCTCATAGGTCAAATCCTTGTCCAATTGGACTTAGCTGAAATCTAATACATGGGACAGATCACCGCGATACTTTCGGAGCATGGACACATGGAACACCGGATGGACTGCTGATAAACTAGGTAGTAATGAGAGCCTATAAGCCACCTCACCCAATCTGTCAAGAATCTCAAAACGTCCGATATACCTAGGGATCAACTTGCCCTTCTTTCCAAACCTCATTACAACCTTTATGGGAGAAACCCAGAGCAATACCCTCTCTCCAACGATGAATGCAGCATCACGAACTCAATGATCGGCATAACTCTTCTTCCTAGACTAAGCGGTGAGAAGTCAATCCTGAATAATCGTGATCTTATCCAAGGCATCTTGAACCAAATCTATACCTAACATCCGAGCCTCCCCCGGCTTAAACCATCCAACTGGAGAACGACACCGCCTCTCATATAATGCCTCATAGGGAGCCATCTGAATAGTAGACTATTAGCTGTTGTTGTAGGCAAACTCCGCAAGAGGCAAGAATTGATCCCAAGAACCTCCAAAATCCATAACGCAAGCACGAAGCATGTCCTCCAATATCTGAATAGTGCGCTCGGACTGTCCGTCCATCTAGGGTGAAATGTTGTACTCAACTCAACCCGTGTGCCCAACTCATATTATACGGCCCTCCAAAAGTGTGAGGTGAACTATATACCTCGATCAGAAATGATAGATACGGGCACACCGTGAAGACGGACGATCTCGCGTATGTACATCTCAGCTAACCACTCTAAAGAATAGGTAACTGCTACTAGAAAGAAATATGCCGACTTAGTCAACCTAGGGGTTGCAAGTGGGCCGGGCCGGACACTAAACGGGCCTCACGGGCCGATCTCGTGGGCCGCGGTCACGGTCTTGGGCCTTAAATAAACGGGCTAAATGGTCTTTTTGTAGGAACCGAACCGGGATTAGGCCCACGAACTCATGGTCCCGGGCTAAACGGGTTGGGCCCACAGTCCTAACGGGCTAAATGGGCCCAATGGCTAAGTAGTGATATTTTAAAATATAACTAAATAGAAATTAGAGGCAAAAAGATGTTAAAAAAATATCTAAGGCAATGCCTTGTAAATTTATTATATAATTGTGACCTAATTTTTTAATTCAAATTTAAAGAAAAAAATATTGTAAAATGATATTCAAAGCAATGCCTTGTAATTTTATTATAGCAATAAAAAATATGGCAATATCTTTTTTAGTCCTCCTCCCCCCTATGGAATGAGCACAACAAGGTGCTAACACCACCATTAAGAAGAAAAAGGAACCAATCAAGATGTGCCAAAATACAAGTTACATAATACATACTAATATTTGTTCATACAAGTTACATGCTATCTCTTACAAACTTCATAAATCCTCCAAGGTTCGGAGAAAGTTCCGTTGGTGGTGGCAGAAAAGTAGCTTGGTCATCGCCGCTTCCATTATCGGGCGAACCAATATCCTCAGCAAGTTCAGTTAGCATTTGTTCGTAAGCTTCGTCTTCCTCTGGTTGTGATTCCGCAAGTCCAAAATTTCTTCTTTCCGAACAGATCCAATCTCTGAAAAGTACTGATGTTTCCAAGCTCTCTCTCATAGACGCTCTATAATCACTGATTTGAAGTCTTGCTTGACTGAAAGTGCTCTCTGATGCCACTGTTGAAGCTTGAATAGTTAAAATATCTCGGGCCATCCTTGAAAGAACCGGAAAGTATTTTTTTTGTCCTTCCATTATTGAAAAATATTAAAGGTGTCGTCGGGATTCACTTCCTCAAGTTGCTACGACAAATAAACTTCAAACTCATTTAGGTGTGAAAAATCATTACTACTAGAACCAAAAGAACCCCTAAACCCCGCCCAAGCACTAAGTCCTCTTACTCACACATTTCTTTTAGAAGATTGAGAATCAGAAGAAGAAGGAGTTGGAACATTTGGTCTAGTATGATTTAATGCAACTTGATAAGCATTATAAATAGTTTGAGCACTTATTCTAATTGAGGCTATTGCTTCCGGATGTTTAGGCAACTCATCATCTTCAAGTGCTAAACCATTATAAACAGTTTCATACCAAAATTGAAGACCTCCTAATTTCATACAAGGATTTAACAAAGCAGCAACACCATAAATAGGGGAATAGGGAAAAAATATTTTAAAATTTTTTTTCTCATAGAATCAATAGCAAGTTGATAAATTTCCCCACCCTTAGAAAAATGAGCAAATAAATTTGCAAGTTTTGCAATATAAACTAAACAGTTAGAAATAGTAAGATAATATTGCCCAGAAAATTCATTTGTAGCAATATGAAGTTTTTCTAAAAAATCAACAAGCATTCTAACATTAGCCCAATCCCCATTCGTAAGGTAATCATCATCATTACTTACATGTGCATTGACGTTGAGTTTATGTGGTTTCTATATTCATATGCATCAACCAAACTTTCATACATATAATTCCATCTAGTTGGACAAGGTTTAGGAACCTTTCTTTCTCTTAGGCCACATTCATCGCATCTTTTAAAATATTCTCTAAGTCTACTTCTATGGTTTGAATGAAAAATCAAGTTAAGAGCCATTTTAACCTTTTTAATTTGAATATCTAAAATTCTCATACCATTATTCACAATTAAATGGTAAATATGACAAATACATCTAACATGAAAAATGTTACTAAATGCAGGATTTAGTGTAGTGGTAAGCAAGTCTTTAGCATTTGTGTTATTAGTAGCATTATCCATTGAAACCGGCACTATTTTATCACTAATGAAAACATATTTGCAAATATCCGTAGCTGTGCTAGAAATAAATTGTTCTGTGTGACGTGAAGCAATTATTCTATAAGCAATTATGCGCTTTTGCATTATCCAATTCACATCAATCCAATGACATGTAACAGTAAGGTAATCACAGTCGTTGTTACTTCTACCAATATCAGTTGTAATAGAAATACGACAATTTATATGAGTAAATAAATAGCGCAAATATTGTTCATATTCATGCTTATATTTATAAATATTACTCTTTATGGTTGTGCGAGGAAAAAACCTTTATAAGTAGGATTAAAAAAATTTCTAATATAACGCACAAACGCATGGTCAGAAGGAAAACTATAGGGTAAGCACATAATAGTTACAATTTTTGCCAATTCTTCCTGATCTTTTATTGCATCATAAAATAAAATACCACCGGTAACAGTATTAATTACCGGTTGAAATTGATTTAAACCGATACTAGGGTCAGCCTGACTAGGACTAGGTACACTTTTCCCCTCGGCCAAAGCTTTCATACGTTGATATCTGACGTTATCTTTAGGGTGTTTTTTTATGTGTCTAACCTAGGATCCCGTCCCGCCCCGCGATCCAAAATATTTAAAAGCTAACTCCATACCACAAGTTTTACACTTGGCCTTATTTTTTGGAACGAGTTGAGTAACAAATGGCTAAACAGGAGATGTTTTCTGCTATTTGGTAGGTTCTCTAGAAAAAGTAGGGGTAGTAACGGGAGTATCGGATGAGTCATCATTTGGATTAGCAGCGTTATCACTAGTTGGGTCAACATCAGGAGAAGGACTAGTGGGTGTATCGTCGTCCGGTTGAGTATCATCAAGATCAATTTCCTCATCATCATTTTCATCAATAGTATTATAATTATTAGAATAGAGAGCATTCATTAATTTATAGTCTAAATATTTACCGGGTGCAATATTATGGAAAGATTCAGTCTCGGTAAATTGTAATAAACTATCATCGGTATCAATAATAGCAAGTGTAAGACGGGTATGGGGTTTGGTTCGGGGAGCCGGGGGCAGGAGAGGAGGAACATCAGTACCACTAGATTCGCCAGTCTTGGATTTTTCCTTATTCTTATTTTTACCAAAAATATTTATTAAGGAAGACATCTTAATTAATCAAGTAATAGCAAATAAATAAAACAAACAAAACTATAATATTAAGACTTAAGAGTTGGAACGAGTTTACCGAATTGACGAACAACTTGTTAAAAATTGATTATCGTTGAAGACTTGAAGACTTCAATTCACCAACTTCATAATTGTTTCATAAATTGTAATAACCTCAATATTGTTTGACTATTTTTTGGAATAAAGTAAGCAATAGTAGCAAGTATAGAAGAAAATTAGAGAGAGATTGTAATAGATTGATATTGATTTTGTAAGAAAATAAAAGAATGAGGGGGTATTTATAGTTGAAAATAGGGAAAATGTGTAATAATAAAACGTTTGGGGTTAAAACTAAGTTGGGAGGTTAAATGACTATTATTTAGACCCTCAACAACTCTTTTTTTCAAGAGCCAAAAGAAATATCCGTTGGTCCCGCCAAGGGACCTGTCCGGTCCCGGTCCGGTCGTGGTCTCTTGGCGGGCCAAACGGGCGCGGTCCTAACGGTTCGTAGCTAAGAACCGGCCCACGAGACCGGTACGAGCCCACCTCTAGCGGTCCTAACGATCCCAGCCCACTTAGCCCGCGAGCCCACCTCTGGAGGAATGGCCCTCGCACCTGCGGAAAAACATCCGCTCCTGCGACATCGCAAGTGCGACACTTGAACGCGCATCTGCGCAAACGTCCGCTCCTGCGCTCATGATCTCGCTTCTGCACGCACGCCGGTGCGCTACAAATTCCGCTTCTGTGGAGGTATCCCAACCCTTCATCGCAGGTGCGACCATACCTCCGCTTCTGCGACCACCGCACCTGCGCAAAACAAGCCGCAGGTGCGACCACACCAGATCTTGCCACAAACCAGCCTTAACCAAATTTTCCAAAAATGATCCGAATCATGTCCAAAACCCTCCCGAGTCTCTCGGGACCCCGTCTGATATACCAACAAGTCCCATATAATAACACGGACTTACTCGAGGCCTCAAATCACACATAACAACATTGAAACGATGAATCCCACTTCAAATCAAACTCAATGAACTTTGAATCTTTCAACTTCCAAAATTCGTGCTGAAACATATCAAATCAACCCGGAATGAGATCAAAATTTGCACATAAGTCCCAAATGACATAACGAAGCTATTCAAATTCCCGAAACCACAACCCAAACCCGATATCATCAAAGTCAATTCCCGGTCAAACTTATGAACTTTTCAAACCTTCAAATTTCCAACTTTCGCCAATTAGTGCCGAAACCTTCTAGAAATATCCAAATACAAAGTTGGGCATATTCCCAAATCTAAAATCACCATCCTGACCTAACGAAACCATCAAAACTCCAATACGAGGTCAAATACTTAAAGTCAAACTTGGTCAACTCTTCCAACTTAAAACTTCAATCATGAAATGCATTCTTCTAAGGCGATTCCGAACAACCTGAAAACTAAAACCGATGATTCACACAACTCATAATACATCGTACGATGCTACTCAAGACTTCAAATAGCTGAAAGGAATTCATATGCTCAAAATGACCGGCTGGGTCGTTACATCCTAATTCCCTCAAATCAAGGTTAGACCCAACACTTACCTCGGCCCGCAAGTAAAACAAAGCTCAACCGGGGCCTTTCCTCTAAAATCCGCCTCCAAAACCAATCGAATCAACCCAAAATCTACTCAATAACATCAAATAATGCTAGGGAAATCAATTACAATACATAAAGTTAAGATCTTTACATTTTTTCCAAAAAGTCAACAAAAGTCAACCCCGAGCTCTCTTGGTCAAAACCCATTTACCCATTCACCCCCGAGCCCGATTATGTAATTAGTTTCAAAATTTGACCTCAATGTGAGGTGTAAATCACCAATTTACAAAAACACCCTAATTCTTCTCAAATCCCTACTTTTCTACCATGAAAGAACATAGATTAATGTTAGAAATTAATGGGTGTTAATGGCAAAGGAAGAAAACAAGTTAAAGTACACTAACCTATGAAAGGGTGATAAAAATTCTATTCCAAATCGCCTCTAGGCCTATCTCTAATGGAAAGATGGTGAAAAATGGGTGAAATCCTGTCTTTTGAATATTTAATAGACTGGGCGTCCGGCCTTCTTCGCGTTCGTAAAGGTCCTGCTGTGTTCGTGAAGCACAACAACCAAAATGGCCTATGCGTTCGCGAACGATTCTCCCCCCAGGGCTCGCGTTCACGTAGAGAAAACCCCAGATCCCTCAACACTATGCGTTCGCGAGAGGGTGTCTGCATTCGCGAAGGGCAACCCCTCAAAGCTTCGCGTTCGCGTACCAGCCATCGCGTTCGCGATGAAGGAAAACCGCCCCAACCTAGATTACTCTTCGCGATCGCGGGAGTATCTTCGCGATCACGAAGAAGAAGACACCAGATGACAGGAGACTTCCAAAACCAGGAATTTCCAAGTTCAAAAGCATCCGTAGCCTATCTGAAACTCACCCGAGCCCTCGGGGCTCCAAACCAAACATGCACTCAAGTCCAGAAACATCATTATACTCGCCCGTGCAATCAAAACACTATAATAACACCTAAAACCATGAATCGAACACCAAAACAATTAAAATTTTCAATGAAACTTAAGAACACACAAGTTTTCAACCGGATGTACGAATCACGTTAAATCAACTCCGTTTTATACCAAATTATGAAGACAAGTCATAAATATTGAAATGAACCTATACCAAGTTCCGGAACCAAAATCCAAACCCGGTAGCAACAAAGTCAACCTACGATCAAACTTAAGAATTCTTAAACCTTGCTAGTTTTCAACAAATTATGTTAAATCAAGCTAGGGACTTCCGAATCCGATTAAGGGCAAACACCTAAGTCCCAAACCACGATACCGGGACCGTCAAAATACTGATCTGGGTCTGTTTTCACAAAATGTTGACCATAGTTAACTCAAATGAGTTTTAAGACACGATTTAACATTTTCAGCAATATTCTCCTAAAACCCTTCTGAAAAAAGAACACGGTCTATGTACACAAATAGAATAAGGCTAAATAGAGCTATTCGAGGTCTCGGAACATAGAAATGAAGGGTAAAACTATAAATAACCTATCGGGTCATCACATTCTCCACCTCTAAAACGAACGTTTGTCCTCGAACGGATATAGAAAGGTACTTGGATTGATGCAAAGGTGGGGATATCTACTCCGCATGTCCGACTCGGACTCCCACGTGGTGGCCTCGATCGGCTGACCTCTCCACTATACTCGAATTGAAGGATAACTCTTAGACCTCAACATCCGGACCTTCCGGGCTAGAATAGCCACTGGCTCCTCCTCATAAGTCAAATCCTTGTCCAATTGGACTGAGCTAAAATCTAACACATGAGACGGATCACCGTTATTCTTCCGGAGCATGGACACATGGAACACCATATGGACTGCTGATAAACTAGGTGGTAATGAGAGCATGCAAGCCACCTCACTCCATATCTCAAGAATCTCAAAGCGTCTGATAGACCTAGGGCTCAACTTGCCCTTCTTTCCGAACCTCATCACACCCTTCATGGGTGAAACTCGGAGCAATACCATCTCCCCAACGATGAATGCAACATCACGAACTCTACGATCGGCATAACTCTTCTGCCTAGACTAAGCGGTGCGGAGTCAATCTTGAATAATCTTGGCCTTATCCAAGGTATCTTGAACCAAATCTGTACCTAACAACCGAGCCTCCCCCGGCTCAAACCATCCAACTGGCGAACGACGTCGCCTCCCATATAATGCCTCACAGGGAGCCATCTGAATGGTCGACTGGTAGTTGTTGTTGTAGGCAAGCTCCGCAAGCGGCAAGAATTGATCCCAAGAACCCCTAAAATCCATAACGCAAGCACGAAGCATGTTCTCCAATATCTTAATAGTGCACTCGGACTGTCCGTCCGTCTGGGAGTGAAATGTTGTACTCAACCCGCGTGCCCAACTCACATTGTACGACCCTCTAAAAGTGCGTTGTGAATTGCATACCTTGATCAGAAATGATAGACACAGGCACACCATGAATAGGGACGATCTCGCAATGTATATCTCAGCTAACCGCTCTGAAGAATAGGTAACTGCCACTGGAAAGAAATGTGCTAACTTGGTCAACCTGTCCAGAATGACCCATACCGCGTCGAACTTCTTCTGAGTCTGTGGGAGTCCAATAACAAAATCCATAGTGATACACTCCCACGTCCACTCAGGAATGTCTAGCCTCTGAAGCAAACCACCAGGCCTCTGATGCTCATACTTTACTTGCTGACAATTTAGACACTGAGCTATATATGCAACAGATCCTTCTTCATTCTCATCCACCAATAATGCTGCCGCAAGTCCTGACACATCTTGGAGGCACCCGGATTAATAGAATACCGGGAACTGTGGGCCTCCTCAAGAATCAACTCACGAAGTCCATCCATATTGGGCACACAAATACGACCCTACATCCGTAAAACTCCATCATCTCCAACAGTAACATGTTTGGCACCACCGTGCCGCACCGTTCCCTTAAGGACAAGCAAATGGGATAACCATAATGACGCTCCCTGCGCTCATACAATGAAGACCGAGCGATTGTGCAAGCTAGAACACTATTGGGCTCTGAAACATCTAACCTCACAAACTGATTGGCCAAAGCCTGAACATCTGCAGCAAGCGGCCTCTTACCAACTGGAATATACGCAAGGCTACCCATACTCACACCCTTTCTACTCAAGGCATCGGCCACCATATTGGCTTTTTCGGGATGATACAAAATGGTGATATCATAGTCTTTCAACAGCTTCAACCACCTCCTCTGCCTCAAGTTGAGATTCTTTTGCTTGAACAAGTACTATAGACTCTGATGATCCGTGAATACCTCACACGACATGCCGTAAAGATAGTGCCTCCAAATTTTCAGCACATGAACAATGGCTGCCAATTCTAAGTCATAAACATGGTAATTCTTCTCATGAACCTTCAACTGCCGCGACGCGTGTGCAATCACCCTGCCATCCTGCATCAATACTACACCAAGACCAATACGAGATGCATCACAATACACCATGTAGGATCCTGAACATGCGGGTAACACCAACATTAGCGCCGTAGTTAAAGAAATCTTGATCTTTTAAACGCTTAACTCACACTCATCCGATCATCTGAATGGGGCACCCTTCTGGGTCAATCTAGTCAATAGGGCTTCTATGGATGAAAACCCCTCCACGAACTGGAGATAATAACCCGCCAAACCCAGGAAACTCCGGATCTATGTAGCTGAAGTAGGTCATGATTGGAACAGGTTGCGCGTCACAACGATTGATTGATGATGTTATGACTGGAACGGGTTGTGCGCCGCAATGATTGATTGATCATCATTAAATATCTATCCCCATTCGTGAAGGTACGTGAGAGTCGAGGAGTCCTGAAACTACCGGTCAAATAAACACAATATGAGGATATAGACGCAAGGGAAAACATACTTTACCAACAATCAATACTCCGCCAAAACTTAAAGTAAAGAGGCCCAAATTCTAGTCTCAAGCTCAATTATGAATTCAAGTAATGAAACATGCAAGATTAATTCATCTAATACAATTAAGGCATGATGTAGGACTAAGTCTACCCATACATAAATATGAATCTAGCTTATGCACGGATGCTCGTCACCTCGTACGTACGTAGCACCCATAACACGTACCACACAACAAATAAAATACGTACGAGAGTAGTTCACTCTTACAAGATTAAGAAAGAGGCTTACCTTGCTTTCAAGTTCAATACTCGGCTCCCACACCTCACTAGAACCTCAAATCAACGCCGAGCAACTTGAAACTAGTTAGAAGGACGTACAAACTAAGCAATATATTCTCAAGAACTCATAATGTAACTACTAGGCTCAATTCCCAACCCCACTCGGAAAGTCAACAATAGTCAACCCCGAGCCCAAGCGTCCGAATTTCAAAACTTTTCAAAAGTAAATATTATACATGGCTCTACAAACTCAAATATATAATTTATACCCAATTCCATAACAAATTTCGTGGTCAAATCTCATTTTTACTAAATTCTAGATTTTCAACAAAATCTCAAAATTTTACTAACTTCCATGTTAAACTCCACACCTAATCCATCTATTTAACTCACAACAGGTAGAAATCACTTACCTAAAGACACTTGATGAAAATGACCCTTCAAAAAGCTCCCAAAGCGTCCAAGCCAAGAGAAAATGTGATGAAATGAGACTAAGTCCCGAAATAAAAGTTATATTCTACCCAGGCGTCCTTCATCGCGATTGTGAAATAAGACTCATGATCGCGAAGGACCTAAGCTGCCCTGCTCAGTTCTACCTTTATCGCGTTCGTGACGCTCCAATTGAGTTCGCAAATAACACTAGCCTCCCAACCTTCCGCGTTCGCGCTCCCCACTGCCACGTTGCATAGGCCCAGCCTGCCTGCCCCCTTCCTTCCCCTTCCCTCTTTGTGTTCGCGTAGCCTCCTCCACGCTTGCAAAGAAAAGCCAGGTCCTTCATCGCGTTCGTGGTTCCATCTTCGTTCGTAAAGAGAAACAGCCGTCCCTCCTCCAAATCCTTCTTCATGATCGCGGGACCTCCTTCGCAATCGCGAATCACACTAGCACTAATAAAAATCTGCCAACTTCTACATTGCTCCAGGTGGTCCGAAACTCACTCGAGCCAACTGGGACCCTGTCCAATCATACCAACAAGTTCATAAACATAATTCAGATATTAGGTCTTGGAACACATAAAATAACATCGCTTCCAAGAATCGCACCCCAAATAATATTAATCAACTTCTAAATTTCAAACTTATTCCAACTAACTCCGAACGCGGCGAATCATACTTAGACAACTCGAAATGACACCAAATTTCATACACAAGTCCAATATGACAATACAAACCTATCCTGAGGCTAAGAATATCAAACGAGGTCCGATAACACGAAAGTCCACCCTAAGTCAAACTTATAAAACTCTAAAACCTTCAAAATACCAACTTCCAACAATAAGCGTCGAAACACTCTTGTTGATACCCAATTTTGCCCTCATATTTTATAATGTATTCCGTATACTTTTACAATATTATTTTGAATTTACAAGGGTCATATAAGTACTTTCTGTAATTTTTCATAATTTTAAAAGATTTTATAATTGATTTTCTTGCATTTAAATTGTTCAACTATTTATTAATTACCCTTTTAAATTACTTCATAATGACTTAATCATTCAAATTCATTATTTATATCTACATATATGTTTTATAATATTTTACTACATTTCATATAATTATCTTTGCATTTTTGAGCTATTTAAAATTTTGGAATAATTGTATGCATAATTACATTTATTACATTATTCATGCTCAAACAAAAGTTTTATATTTTTATAATGCTAAGTTATTGTTTTCAATTATTGTATTGCATAAGTAATATTTTTATTATTTATTAATTATTTTTTATAAATTGTTTTTATAAACTTCTTATATTTAATTTATAGCCCCAACATAGGGCTAATTTCGCACTAACATTTGGCTCAAATCATTAGCCCAACACCCCAGCCCAAACCAAATGACCCCTTTCTAAACCCGGTCGCGACCCGTTCACTTAGCCCGCCCCATTTTTCCTCTAATCCTGGCGGTTGATCTCAAATGATCAACGACCCACAACCATTCCCCTGTTTTTAGTTACATTCGCCCAAACCCTAACCCTATTCTTCTGAGACAGCCGCCCTTGAATCCTCTCTACTCTCTTCTTCTCTAAGAAACCCTAGCTATCGTATCCCTTAATCCTCTTCGATTCCGACCCTAATATGGTACCACTCCATGATTGCCTTACCATATATGTTATGTCTCGTTGTTACTTACACGATTATGGTATTACTTAGTACTTACCTATTTTTGAAAAGCACGAGCTTCAAATCCAAGGAAACCAGTTTCGTTCGTTAAGATCTAGAAGTTATTTCGTCTATATAAATTCGTAGCAAGGCTATATGAGTCCGATTCACCAAGTTCTTCGGCCAATCCTTCATTTCTGTCAAACTAGGGTTTGAGAATATCCTTCTCCTTTGCCGATTTTGATTACATGGGATATATTCTTTCCTTCTTTGTGTTTGATTGATAATTTTCCATGTTTGTCTGCTTAATTTGAACAATATATAAACCTTTCCCCCAAATCCTAAAAATGGACCCCCAATCACTAAAATTACCAATATTACTCTCTTATTCTCTCATTCTATATTGTTCTGAACTTTGGCACTTGGCCGGCTGAAAGCCAAGACCACCAGAATTTGACTAGTTGACCTTTCTTAGTGTGAGCACTGCCCGGGGGTTATCTGAAACCCTTGGAAACTTTAACGCACTAAGATTATTTTGGGTTCTGCTGCTCTCCATTGATGTTTGAAGTACAGTTGAGACTGTTCTACTTGTTTATTTGTTTGTCAATTGATAGCTGGTAAGTTCTTTGACCTTAGCAGTTCATCCTCTTTCATTTTTGTTCACATTCAGTATATTCATGCTACTGAGATTTTTGTGAATCAATATGTTCCTATGCCATCTATGTTTGCAACCTTATTGGATCTGAGGCTACTTTGTGACTCTGAACACTTTTTCTAGCATTTGAACTTGCCTACAATTCCCAACTTTGATATCTATATGTTACAAATGTTTAGTATGAATGATTTTTTACTCTCTTAAGCATGTTTACGCTAATGTGTGTGTTTGAATGCTTATTACGTGCTACTCTCCTTGAGTTTATCCCCTACTTTGTTCTGCATCCTTATGATAGACCAACTCATGTGTTTTAATGTATCTGATGCTCTACTGCGACCAATTCTTAACTGTGATGTCAGCCAATTGTGAGCTTTACTGTGTGTTCCATGCTTAGTTCAATATTATGTTGTTTAAATATACTTATAGTCTATAATGTGAAAGGCAATATCCAGTCTTTATGTGACAATCTTGTTCTTAATGTGTCTTTGCCTATTGAGAATTCTGGCTCTACTAAACCTGTTTAGCCTGCTATGTTATGCTGATGTTTGTTGTCAATCCTGAGTTTGCTTTCCTACCCTGTCCTGGATTGTTGTGTCAACCAAACTCATGCTTAGGAACTAATTTAGTCTATGCTTAACTTGTTACTCTTCTGTTCCTGCTATTCATGAGGAACTGTTATTATGCATTTGTTATTCTATTGTGCGTTTGTTGACTTGCTCAATCCTGCATTCCTTAGTACCAGTTAAGACCTTAGGAATAAATCTTACAACTGATCTTCTTTCATCACATATGGCCAAATAGTATTAGAATTGGTGCTTGCTTCTCCTACTCTTAAAGTTTGATAATGTCTCTTATACTGTGATTAATGTTCAACATGATAACTTTTTCTTGTTAAGTAATTGCTCGACCATGAACCTATATTGTTAGTCTTTATGTTAACTTACTATATTGAGGTTGTTCTCTATTGCTCCCTTAGCTTTCATGATCAAATCCCCTGTTTGAAAATTGCCTTAAATTGTTTTTGACCATGTCAGTGTTTGAAACTTCATTTGAAAGAGTCTGTTTTCCCAGGATGATCAATCATGTCCCCTAAAATGCAAGCATGAACTTGTCTTATGTCATATGATTTATCTATATGTCTTAGTGAGAATTAGTACTACAGTCCTAAGAGCTAAGTGTGTGAACTTCTTACTCTATTTAATTAATTCAACGTATAATTTGTTGCTTGTGTGATTGAGTTTGACATCTAATGGGGATGTAAGTAATTCGTTTGGGCCTGGTATTTGGTCCTATATATTGTGGGACTTGGCTGTTGGATTCAGACTTACTATACTGGTTTTATGAGCTGGGGATTTGGGTCTACTGGTCGTATGAAAGGGAGATGTCGAAGGCCCAGAAAAGCACTGGGTTATTTTGCATTGGGCCTATAGTTGTCTCCTTCTGTAACTATTCATATTTGGTTTGCATTATTCCATTTGGGCTGTAATAACTTGTAACAACGAATAATAGGGAGATTAATGAAAGGGGGGGGGGAGGGTTAGGGTATTCTAATGTTTGCAAAAAGGGGGTAGAAAACACGCTTATAGGGTCTACGTGTTCTGTTTGCTATCTCGTTCAGCATGACTTATATGTTATTTCGTTTAGTATGTTGCATACTAATAGAAATCATGCCTATAGGGATTACACACACCTCGCTCGTATACTGTTCAAGCATGTTAATCCAAAGTGTATGCCCCACTTGTTTTTATGTTACTATTGTACACTTAGACATCATGCTTATAGGATGTGACGGCATATGTCCTGTCAATCTAGATACCATGCCTATAGGACCCCAACTAATCAATTAATCAATTGCTCCTGTTATGGTTCTTCTTTAGATATCATGTTTATAGGATCTTAATCCACTAATCAACTACTTTGTTACTTCGTCGCATTATCACACTTAGACGACATGCCTATAAGGATAAAAATATATAAAATCAATCTCACTCTTAGAAACCCCGCCTATAGGACATTGTCATTTGCCTAAGAAGCATGCCTATAAAATCAGTGTTGGTAATTCGGATAGTTTCACTGCCTCATTGCGCAAATAATTAGAGATCATGCCTATAGGACTGGCGATGCTTTCAATCTGCATATGCGTTAGTGTACAAACTGCAGTACTACTTGTATAGTGCTTAAATCAGAGTCACATAGAAGCTATGTCTATAGGATTTAATGATCCAATAACGTCTTAACTTCGTCTACTGCATAACCAGAAAAATCTGATCGCGTGCTTTTGTGCTTATGTGTGGAGGTCAACTTGAGCCTTTCATTGCCATTGTGTGCAGTCCTATCTATTTTGAATGTCGCCTAGTTTTATCATTTTAAGCAACCTAAGTAAAGTCTAGAACCACCTAATTGTATTTCCAAAGCCTCCTGGACCATAGGCACGGGACGGGTAGTACACGCATAGAGTACGATTTAGAATTGAATTAGAGTGCCTTTAAGTAATAACTTAAACATAATAATTGGGTAGCAGGAGATGATAGTCTGTGCCCGTTGAATAATATGAGCAACCCCTATTTCAAAGGAGTTGTGAAGTATTATTTATGTTGCACGAGATGATCTTTTAGGCTAAGAAACTTAGGACCTCCCTTTCTTTATATGCTTGTTGTCCGCATTTAGTCATTTGTACTCCTTGTGATTTTTAAGACTTGTATCAATTACCCATATAGTTAATTCTTATGCTATAATAGAGTTTTTAACTTCTACATCTTTATTCGCTTATTTGATCACCTAGCTTAATTCTCTAATCCACATAGTTTAAACTTCGGCCGGGAACCACAGTTGTGGACCTCGAAGAATGACTAACACCTTCTCTTTGAGGTAATTTGAGCCCTTACCCGATCCTTGACGGTGTTGACTAGTCAAAACAGAGTTATTTGCAAATAGGTGCCCAACGCACCTTAAACCGTTAGGTGACGACTCTTCTCTTTTAATACCATTTAAAGAGTTGTCATACGTCGAAACCCGCTTTCGTGAGAAAATGGGGCGCGACAGCATGGTGACTCTGCTGGGGATATACTTAGGTTCTTTCCATAACGAAATTAACTATGACATGCACATGACATGCACATCCCTTTCCTTATTTTCCCTTATTTGTCTAAATTGCTATGACATGCACATCCCTTCCCTTATTTTCCTTTATTTGTCTAAATTGCTGTGACATGCACATTCGTTCCCTTATTCTCCTTTATTTGTCTAAATTGCTATGACATGAACATCCCCTCCATGTTTCCCTTTATTGCTATGACATGTACGCCATTTCCCCGCTTCTTTCATCTTGTCTAAGACTGCTATATCATGGCTCTCCCGTCCCTATTTCCCTATTTTCTGCATAAAGCATGCTCCACTCGTGCTTATTATCAACATAGCGGTTCTTGTTGAGTGTCCGCGCTTTCCTGAAATCGTTTAAATCGGAAAGACTTATTTGCGGTAGACTAGTTGATCAGCGGTGCAGTCGACGGTCCCATGTCTTTTCCTCTCAAGTTGTCCACTTGAGAGCACCAGTATAGACGCTTCTAGAAACCCCACTCTAATTTGAAATGTACATGCATCTTGCTAAACCTAGTACGGATTGAGGTATCATTGACGTAACAACCCGCTTAAATAAGCCTTGTCCAAAGTCTGACGGAATTTCTATAATCTCAAATAACACTATCATGTTATGTGCATTACTTGGAGAAACTATGCCAACTTGTTGATCATTATTGCGTAAGTAGTCGAATTTGGAGGGGGGAAAGGCTAACCTTTATTTGTTTGCAGAAAATGAAGCATGAGATCCCCAGGTTCGGTATGGTCCAAAATATCCTGCCTTTGCTAATTGACTGATGGAAAGACCTTGCACCTTGTGATAGAAATCATGTGAGGAGAGTACCTGGTGACCTGCCATCTTTGCTGAACATTCAACCAAATAGGGAACTAATCGAGGTCGCTACCATATTCTGGGACGAAAAAAGAGCTGTTTTTCGATTTGGCAATTTAGAAATGACTCCTCCTGGAAGAAATAGGGGGTTTCACCAAGTTACCATGGGATAGTCCGGGACTACAAGTGCAGAAAATCACACTCCACAAGGTGTTTTGAAAATTTTGGGTTTTTAGAAGAACGATGAACTGCTCTGTCTAAAGAAATCATACATCCCTTTTGAGTTTCTCTATGAGCGTTATGAGCATAGAAAATCATATCGCCTTCATCATGATGAACTATCCATTACCTCTTTGGGATGGGTGCACCGTCGGGTTTATGTTTTCATTGTCATCTTCTTGGGATTATTGATCTTTCCGATGCAAGGAGGAAGGATTCATACTCGCTTAGCCATGGTCGCTAGGACCTTAATGGATGGTATCGAAGGAAAAACTTATACTATCATCCCCATGATCTTAGCTGAGATGTACCGTGCTCTGGATCAGTGCAAGCATGGGTTCAGACACTTTGAGGGTTGTAATCCATTGCTACAAGTTTGGTTGCTGGAACACTTTCAGAAGGGAGAGTATCATCAAGAGCTTCTACGAAGGCCACTGAATGACTACATAGCCAACCATCACCCAAAGAAATTTACGTTCATTCCAGAAAGGTTTGCAAAGCCTGGAAATGCTGTAGGATGGGTGTGTTTCTTCAGCAATCTGACAAACAAGCAAGTGCATTGGATGTTTGAATGGTTTCCTAGTAGTTAATTCATCATCATATCAAAAGGAACTACTCACTTGGCACTGATCGGGCTGCAAGACATCTACTCTTATGCTCCTATAAGGGTAATGAGGCAAGCTGGAAGAAAACAAGTCATACCTCAGGTTTCCAACATGGTTCAGTACAAGGAAGATTTCAAGGGAGATGTCATCCCATTCAAGTTTGAAGCGCAACACATGTGGAATCAAAAGATCATCGTGGAAGGAGAAACTATTGAGTTAGAAAGATCTCACACCGGCCATATGTACTACTATCTATTATGGTTAGAAGACGACATAGCTGGGGACGTCAAACCAAGAGTCAATCTGAAGGATAGGATCAAAGATGAAGTGGTTGAGGCATAGGTGAAGTACAAGAGGCAACACAAAAGGGTGTTCGAGTCCGAAGCTAAGCATCTGGAACAACATAAAGTGAACATGGAGGCGATAAGAGAATGGAAAGAGATTGCCACTAAGTCGACTGAAAGGTTAGAATACTTGGAGTAAGGACTGATGGAGCTAGAAGGGAAGATGACAAAGAGACTTCGGGATTGTCAAGGCATGGACGACGATGAAGGAGGAAAGCTGGCAAAGGCTTACTTATTACCGGACATGGGCGATCTGGGAAACATGATTGATGGGGTCAAGAGAGCCAAGCATGGAGAAGGTCCTTCAAGGACCAAGTAGATTAGGAGAGATGTTCTTTATTGCTTTCTAGTTTAGATTAGATTTCGATGTAATAAGGCCTAATGCCATTAGTGATTTTATTATTATTATTATTATTATTATTATTATTATTATTATTATTATTATTATTATTATTATTATTATTATTGTCGATTTAGTAAAAGATTGTTTTGGCTTATTTTGGCACTAATGAAATGAAGTAAACATTGGCATCAATTTTCACCAAGTCTATGTGTCGCTTAGGCCTACCTCAGGCATAATGAGGTCCCTAAATAAGGACGCGAATTATTGCATGACTTTTGTGAAACATGTTTAAATACTGCAAACACTTTTTTACTTCGCCTTACTGACTTGGTTACCTTTTTATTTTTATTTCTTTTATTTATTCCCATTCCCAAAGGTTGGTTCATACATACTGGCATTATCATCATACCACACTAGATCCAGAGGTCCTCTACCTCCTCCTCCACCTAGCGACCCGAAAAGCAAAGGCAGGGGCAAAGGGAAGATGGATGATTTAAGTGGTGTCTGGAAAGATAATGTTACTACGGCAGCAAATGTTGAAACTTTCGATGGTAGAAGGACTCTAGGACAGAATGAGTTGGTCTTACGTTCGGAGCAGAAAATCCTAGAACTACAGGGTGAGCTTGAACAAGTATGAAATCTAGCAAACCTTTCCCTTACTCTCAATGTTCCCAAAATCAACCAGCAAAACCCAACCACTCAAAACCAAACACCACCACAAAACACACAAAACTAGAATCCACCACGCAAAACTCCGAATCCTCCAACACCGCACCAGTATCATAATCTCGCGCCTCCCCAAAACCTTAACTCACCACCAGTGCAAATCCCTCAAAAACACCACTATCACCCAACTCAATACCTGCAAACCACTACTTATCACACTCCCCAAAATGCACCACAACCTACTCCCGATCCCCAAAACTCAACCAACGATCACCCATATACCCAAGTTCCAGGAACTCGTCAAAGCAGTCCGATATATGTGGAAACCTTACCCCATACCCCATAGCAAACCCAATACATACCTGACCCAACTGAGAAGGAACTGCCCATTTGAAACATTGCATAGGAACTCAAGAAACATACAGGGAGAGTCCAGAGTGTCGATGGTGGGAAAGGTTTAAACTACGAAGATATGTGTATCCAGCCAGATGTAGAACTGCCGGAGGGTTACAAACCTCCCAAGTTTGTGATGTTTGATGGCACTGGTGATCTGAAGGTGCATCTAAGAACCTACTATGACAAGCTTGTAGGAGTGGGTAAGAATGAATAAATCCACATGAAACTGTTCATGTAAAGCCTTACAGGAGACGCTTTGTCTTAGTATATCAGTCAAAATCCAAATAAGTGGGCAAATTGGGTAAGTATGGCATCAGATTTTATGGATAGATTCAAGTTCAATACAAAGAACGTGCCAGATGTTTTCTATATTCAAAACCTCAAGAAGAAGCTGACAGAAACTTTCTGCGAGTATGCTACTTGTTGGAGATCAGAGGCCGCAAAGGTAAGGTCAACACTTGAAGAAGAAAAAATAAACAAGTTCTTTGTTAAAGCTCAAGTCCGCAGTATTATGAACGGTTGATGGTAATCACAAGTTCTCAGACATCATCAAGTTAGGAGAGAGCATAGAAGTTGAAATCAAGAGTGAGATGATGACTAATTTCGAGACGCTGCAAGACACAAATAAATCCTTTCCATCATGAGGTATCTCAAAGAAAAAAAGAAGTGGGTGACGTGATGGTAGCTCAGGGCCCTAAGTCTCCCCTCACATACCAAACACCCCTACCCACATACCAACCATCACCCCCCAAAACCCAATACCCTGCCACCACCTACCATACATGTAACACTTAACCTGCATATTACAATTCACCTTCACCCGCCCGCCTAAACAACCCAAAGCCACACCCAAACTTCGACCGCAGAACTCCCAGAAAATACACCCCAATTGCTGAACCCATAGCCCAACTGTATGAGAGATAGAAGGCTACTAGTTACGTCCCTTATTTCTGTTGTTGCTGTCGAGAACCCTTCCTAGTGGATCAATCCCAACAAAACTTGTGCCTATCATTCAAGCATGAATGGTCATATCATTGAGGAGTGTCGCATGTTAAAAGACAAGATTTAGACACTGATTGACACTAAGGTTATACGAGCAAATAAAGTCACATCGAATGTCCGCAATAACCCTCTCCCGAATCATAGGGGTGAGGGAGTGACCGTGATAGAAACTGACGAGGAATGGGATCGGGAAGGATCCATTGGACTTATTCGAGAGGGAGATACTCCTAAAAAATCTCTAGTCACCCTCACGCCAATTGTGGTACAAACCCAAGCACCATTTGAGGTCAAAGTATCTATACCTTTCACTGTAATGGTAGCTCCCACACCATCCTACAAGTCTGATGTCGTCCCATGGGATTATGTTGTGGAGGCGAGAAGAAAGGGAAAAGCCAAGATGGAAGAGACAGGTGTCGCACAAGGTATGACTAGAACTGGCAGAGTTTACACACTTGAGAATCTAGGAGGAACGAGCAAAGAAGCTGCATCTAAGCCGCTTATTGTTGAGGCAGTCACTAACGATCTTTGGAGGAAGATACAAGCAAGGGAATACTCTGTTGTTGACCACACTAAACTCCCGCCCAGATATCCATTTTATCATTGTTGCAAAACTCAGACGCACACAAGAGTGCCTTAATAAAAGTGTTAAGTGAAGCTTATGTACCCGCCGGCGTCACTAGAGGAAAGATGGCTAACCTGGTCGGACATGTACTGGAGAGTCACAAAATTACTTTCCATGATGATGAATTACCACTAGAACAGTTGAGTCACAACAAAGCATTACACATCACAGTGCAATTTGAGCACAAGTTCATTGCCAGAGTCCCGATAGATGGAGGTTCGAGCCTGAACATATGCCCGCTGACCACTCTGAAAAGATTAGGTAAAGGCCTGCATGAGATGAGTATGGGAAGCATGAATGTGAAACCGTTTGATGGATCTCAAAGAGCCACTATCGGAGAAATCAACCTTGATCTACAGATGAGTCTGACTTGGTTTGATGTCGAATTCCAAGTGCTAGATATATCTACTACTTACAACCTATTTTTGGGACGACCATGGATACATGCAGCTGGGGCAGTGGCTTCTACTTTGCACCAGGCAGTTAAGTGCGAGTGGAATCATCAGAAGTGATCATTCATAGAGACAGAAGCAACCCTATCTACACCAACCAGACCATTCCAGTCATCGAAAACAAGAGGAAGTTGGGCGGAGAAACATATCACTGCATTGAAGGGGTTAATGCAATTGAAAAGGATCGATGGTGGAGCAACAACATAGAAAGCATATTGTTGTGGACGGGATATGAACCAAGCAAGGGTCTTGGCCGAAAGTTCAAGGGATCACAAAATCTATAAAACCACAGTATCATGGCACGACCTTTGGACTCCGGTATGAATATACCATGCAAGAGTATCAGGATTGGATACCATTATGGCACCAATTACTATCCGTTGGAACAACCCGTACTACCTTTGCACCAAACATTCCGTCAAGCTGACATGATATGGGGATCCGAGGACGATGAGATTTTGGCTGGTATGAGGAAGCTGTTTCTAGACGAGGAAGACATAAACTGTAGTGTAATTTTGGAGGAGGATGAGGAGGAAGACCTTACCATTCAGACAGTGGGAGAAGGACTTGTTCTCAAGAACTAGACTGTTACACCATCTCGGGCTCGCCGAGTACCTAGGTAGCCTGCCAAAATTAGTATGACTTGTTTTTAAATTGTTTTGAGCATTTAAGACATTTTCAGTATTTTGTTTCGGAATAATTACTGGAGCCATCAAGTCGTACTTGTTGACAACTTTAAGCTTTATTAATGCATTATTGCTTTTCGTATTTATTATTATATTTCTACATTCTTTTCAGCGTAATTATTACATATCCTGATGAACCTACGACTGTGACATGTAATGAGACAACGCAACATAAGGACAGTGATTCGGAAGATCTGGAAGATGATATAATACCTGAGGCCGTTAATTTAGGGGATTTTGAAACAGTCAAATAAACTCGCATAAGAATTCATCTATCATCGTCAGAGAGGAAGAGTACATCAGGTTCCTAAAGGAATATGAGGATATTTTCGCATTCTCCTATGATGACATGACTGAGTTAAGCACGTCCATAGTAGCTCACAAGCTACCTACCATTTCTATATGTCCACCGATAAAGCAGAAGCTCAGAAAGTTCAAGCCAGATATGAGTCTAAAGATAAAGGAGGAGGTTACCAAGAAAATTAAAGCCAAGGTTGTTCGAGTGGTCGAATACCCGATCTGGTTAGCCAATATTGTACCGGTTCCGAAGAAGGATGGGAGAGTCCGAGTATGTGTTGATTACCGAGATCTGAACAGAGTAAGTCCTAAGGATGATTTCCCATTGCCCAACATACATATACTGATCGACAACTGTGCCAAACATGAACTCCAATCCTTTGTTGATTGCTTCACAGGATATCAAGGGATTTGGATGGACGAAGAGGATGTCGAAAAGATAGCCTTTATCACACCATGGGGAATATATTGTTACTAAATGATGTCGTTTGGTTTGAAGTATGCTGGGGCCACCTACATGAGGGCCATGATGACTATCTTCCATGACATGATACATAAGGAAATAGAAATGTACATGGATGATGTTATCATCAAATCCAAAAAGAGTTCGGATCACATAGCAGACCTGAACAGGTTTTTCGACCGACTTCGATAATACAATTTAAAGTTGAACCCCGCAAAATGTGCCTTCGGAGTCCCTACTGGAAAGTTTCTAGGTTTTATCATCAGCCGCAGAGGTATTGAGTTAGACCCGTCAAAAATCAAAGCTATCCAGGACTTTCCACCGCCAAAGAATAAGAAGGATGTGAGACTCGTCAAAAATCAAAGCTAAACACTGCCATCACCATTTCATAAGGCCAAGCATTGCCTTTCCTTGCATTAGACCAAGAACTATCTCCATTCCTTACATGAGGCTAAGCATTGCCTCTATTATTGCATAAGTCCAAGCATTGCCTTTTCTTGCATGAGAGTAAGTATTGTCTCTGTTCCTTCCATGAGGCTAAGCACGGCCTCCATATTGCATAAGGCTAAGCACTGCCTTTCCTTGCATGAGACTAAGCATTGTCCCCATTCCTTGCATGAGGCTAAGCACTGCCTCCATTCTTTGCATAAGGCTAAGCACTGTCTTTCCTTCCATGAGACTAAGCATTGTCTCCACTCCTTACATAGGACTAAACACTGCCCTCACCATTGCATAAGGCTAAGCATTGCCTTTCCTTGTATGAGACTAAGCATGATCTCCATTCTTTGCATGAGGATAAGCACTGCCTCCATTATTGCATAAGGCTAAGTACTACCTTCCCTTGCATGAGACTAAGCACTATCTCCACTACAATGCATGAGGCTAAGCACAACCTCCATTATTGCATAAGGCTAAACATTGTCTTCCCTTGCATGAGGCTAAGCACTGTCTCCATTCTTTGCATGAGGTTAAGCATTGCCTTCGTCATTGCATAAGGCTAAACGCTGCCTTCATTCACATTGGGTTAATTATTTCCCTCATTATCTACATAGGGCTAAGAACTGCCCCCATATTACACAAGGATAAGCACGACTTCTCTTCATTCTCGCATGTGGCTAAGCATTGCCTAGTTTCTCTATCGAACAATCAACATCGCCACATCTTTGCATTTCATGGGCTGAAACATCGCCACATTGTCCGAAGGCATCATAGTCTGAGGGCATCATCCTCATAGCCCGAAGACATCATGCCATGGCCGGAGGATCTCTCGAAATTGTATATCATTATTCAAAGGCGTCATTGTCCAGAGGCAACATCCTCATGGCTCGAGGACACCATTCCATGGCCTGCAAATCCCTTATCATGTGCTTCATGGCCCAGGACGTCATGGTCTAAGGACATCATCCTCATCGTCCAAAGATAACTCTCATGGTCCGAAGGGAATGTGCACCATGTTTATCTTTCTGCAATAACTATATATATTCGCCTGGATCATATTTTAAGTTTTGTAGGTAATTTGGGAGGTAACCATTCTACAAAAAGGAGCAATTCTCCGTACGGTTTCCAATCACAATGATCACATCCTTCGATCATCTAAAACGTAACCGATGAGCAGCAATTAATTACCCTTTGTCCCGTAACAACTCAAATATTCGCCTCATACATCTGTAACGTTAAAATTCGCCTTCATATCTTCACCTGAAATTATCAGTTACTCACGACACTATCACATCCAAAAGATCCTTTTCAGAACACACGACCACTCTTATTACAACTCCATCGGTTTCGTTCGCCGATGGATCCAAAACTACATACGACCTGATTCCCATAACATCAAGGATATGTAGGCAATTCAAGAACTAGGGTTTGCCCTCATTTTTTAAAAAACGCATCATCCTCATTCATTTCGGACAAAATTGGTCATCGTTTTCTTCACCCGATAACTCTTTCATCATTCCCGGGTATAAAGCTGCAGCTGTTGATACCCAAATTTGCCCTCATATTTTATAATGTATTCCGTATACTTTTAAAATATCATTTTCCAATTACAAGAGTCATATAAGTACTTTCTGTAATTGTTTATAACTTTTAAAGGTTTTAAAATTGATTTTGTTGCATTTAAATTGTTCAAATATTTATTAATTACCCTTTTAAATTACTTCGTAATGACTTAATCGTTCAAATTCATTATTTACATCTACATATATATTTTATAATATCTTACTCCATTTCATATAATTATATTTGCATTTTTGAGCTATTTACATAATTTTGCAATAATAGCCTATATTCTATGCATAATTACATTTACTACATTGTTCATGCTAAAACAACATTTTTTATATTTTTATAATACTAAGTTATTAGTTTCAATTATTTTATTGCATAAGTAATATTTTTATTATTTATTAATTATTTTTTATAAATTGGTTTTATAAACTCTGTATATTTAATTTATAGCCCCAACATAGGGCTAATTTTGGACCAACATTTGGCCCAAATCATTAGCCCAACACCCCAGCCCAAACCAAATGACCCCTTTCTAAACCCGATCGCGACCCATTCACTTAGTCCGCCCCATTTCCCCTCTAATCCTTGTGGTTCATCTCAAATGATCAATGACCCACAACCATTCCCCCGTTTTTAGTTACATTCGCCCAAACCCTAACCCCATTCTTCTGAGACAGCAGCCCTTGAATCCTCTCTACTCTCTTCTTCTCCGAGAAACCCTAGCCGCTGTATCCCTTAATCCTCTCTGATTACGACCCTAATATGGAATCACTCCATGATTCCTTTACCATATATGCTATGTCTCGTTGTTACTTACACGATTATGGTATTACTTAGTACTTACCTATTTTTGGAAAGTACGAGCTTCGAATCAAGAGAAACCAGTTTCGTTCGTTAAGTATTTCGTCTATATACATTCATAGCAAGGCTATATGAGTCTGATTCACCAAGATCTTCGGCCAAACCTTGATTTCTATCAAACTAGGGTTTGAGAATCTCCTTCTCCTTAGCCGATTTTGATTGCATGCAATATATTTTTTCTTTCTTTGTGTTTGATTGATAATTTTCCATGTTTGTTTGCTTAATTTGAACACTATATAAACCCTTTCCCCAAACCCGTAAAAATGGACCCTCAATCACTAAAATTACCAATATTACTCTCTTATTCTCTCATTCTATATTGTTCTGATCTTTGGCTTTTGGCCGGCTGAAAGCCAAGGCCACCAGAATCCGACTAGTTGACCTTTTTAGTGCGAGCACTGCCCGGGGTTCATCTGAACTCCTTGGGAACTCCGACGCACTAAGATTATTTTTGTGTTCCGCTGCGCTCTATTGACGTTTGAAGTATCGTTGAGACTATTCTACCTATTTATTTGTTTGTCAATTGATAGCTGGTCAGTTCTTTGACCTTAGTAGTTCATCCTCTATCGTTTGTGTTCATATTCAATATATTCATGCTATTGATACTTTTGTGAATCAATATGTTCCTATGCCATCTATGTTTGCAACCTTATTGGCTCTAAAGCTGTTTTGTGACTCTGAACACTTTTTCTAGCATTTGAACTTGCCTACAATTCCTAACTCTGATATATGTCTATTACATGTGTTTAGTATGAATGATTTTTGACTCTCTTATGCATGTTTACCCTAATGTGTGTGTTTGAATGCTTATTACCTGCTATTGTCCCTGAGTTTATCCCCTACTTTGTTATGCATCCTTATGATAGACCAATTCATGTGTTTTAATGTATATGATACTCTACTACAACCCATTCTTAATTATGATGTTAGCCAATTGTGAGCTTTACTGTGTGTTTCATGCTTAGTTCAATCCTGTGTTGTTTAAATATACTTATAGTCTATAAGGTGAAGGCAATATCCATCCTTTATGTGACTATATAGTTCTTAATGTGTCTTTGCCTACTGAGAATTCTGGCTCTACTAAACATGTTTATCCTGTTATGTTATGCTGATGTTTGTTGTCAATCCTGAGTTTCCTTTCCTACCCTGTCCTGGATTGGTATGTCAACCAAACTCATTCTTAGAAAGTAATTTAGTGCATGCTTAACTTGTTACTCTTCTGGTTCTACTGTTCTTGAGGGCCTATTATTATGCATTTGTGATTCGATTGTGCGTTTGTTGACTTGCTTAATCACACATAACAACATCAAAACCACGAATCGCACCTCAATTCAAGCTTAATGAACTACGCCAATTTCCAAATTACAAACGTACGCCGAATCACCTCAAATTTTGCACACAAGTCCCAAATGACATAAAGAACCTATTTCAACTCGCGGAACAATAATCCGAACAAGATAACATCAAAGTTAACTCCTGGACAAACCTATGAATTATCCAAACTTTCAAATTGCCAACTTTCGCCAGTTATAGCCAAAACCTTCTAGAAACATCCAAATGTAAATTCGGGCATACGATCAAGTCCAAAATCACCATACGTCTAAATGGAACCATCAAAACTCCAATTCGAGGTCAAATACACAAAAATAAACTTGGTCAACTCTTCCAACTTAAAGCTTCTAAATGAGAATCATTCTTCCAAATCAATCCTGAACCACTCAAAAATCAAAATAGACGATACACGCAAGACAAATAAACCATATGAAGCTACTCAAGACTTCATACTATCGAACGAAGTGCGAATGCCCAAAACTACAGATCGGGTCGTTACATTCGCCCCCAATTAAACATACGTTCATCCTCGAACGTGCCAAGAGTCGCAACAAAGCCATCAAATCACTGAGTCCATTCACCACACACATACCCATAGGTTATCCCACGTCACCCCAAACCATGTAATCCTAACAGCACAACATAATTCAAGATCCTTACTTCAACCTTAGTCCATAAACCTTAGAATCAAATCTCCAACATCGAAACCCATAGCAAGACCCGATTCTCGCATATGAACACTGAGTAAGTCTGAACAAGCTGTTTCAAGCCATAATCACAGCCCAATATATAATCATATAATATACCACATAACTCAAATGCTCATAACAATAGCTTCCGACAACAATAGTTGCCCAATCACAAACCGGTATCGGCAACAAACCTCATATAAAATAAAACCCTGTTCTAAACCTTCGTATACTGCCAATGATGAAAGAAACTCACAGAAACTCATAATTACCCATCAGATCAACAAGTCATGGAGCTCTCTCGCCCGATAAGAACCATTACCTAGTTCTATGCTGACTAATAATATTATTCTTCCAAATATACCTTAATCAGATCCGATAAAACTCATTCTAGGTCCAATAACCCCATCTCATCCAGTACACGTTGCTCGACCGACACGTCATGCCGGCACCACCTCGAGCCATATACAGTACAATCCATGCACCAAACAAGAAACAACTCAAATATACCCAATGATGGCAAGAGGATCAAATGGGAGACCCGTTCGCAAGCTCAACAGATACTACCAAAAAGTGCAATTCAATAAACCCATCACACAAAGTACAACCAAAACACATGAAACAAACACAAAGGATCATATCCCAACATAACTCCGCCATACCGGTCCACATGGAATACCTCGAGCCATGAGGCTCAAAATCAATAACCATATGTATACCAATAACAAACACACGAAGAGCATGACCATAACGATAGAGAAACGAATAGCACTATATACTACCAGTAGGAAAACCATAACCAAAGCGCAATCCATCATTCAACATCCCAAGAACCATCTCACTCTAATTTTGCCATAAAACCCAACAAAAATAAATCATGTGTGTAAATAGCCAACAGCCTCACAACCCATCGTAGCATAAAAGAGCAACACCCAGAACATATCAGACATGAATAAGATAAAGCTAACCGATGACACACCCTTCAATAATAGTTGTGCTGCGTAAACATATTCGACCCAATGTAGAATACACATCCTCAATAGGCCTACCAGTGGCCTCCAAATCAATTCCGATCTTCCCGAAATAGATAGATAACCTTCAAAAAGTCCATAATAACCTATATACAATACATATACTCAGATATCAATCTCTTAACATGCTTCACTATCTGCAACCAAGGAACAACCTGGCTCTGAGAACCCTTCTGCTCTTCAAATCCCTAGAATACACGAATCTCCATGTCCGATACCAACTTCATTATCATAAGAGTAACACGTCCCTCATACAAAATCATCTCACGAGATATACTTCCAAAATTCTTTTGTACCATATAGCAAAATCTGAACATCAGCAGTCGGCCAACCAGACAATTACTGTAATACCAATCAAGCATCCACAAGTCAAAATAAGATGCGCCCTTCTGAAATGTACACTCATCTCTAGTAATACCAAATAGTATTAGCATTCTTCTAAACATCTGAAATCATCTGTGTTGTCTAAAACTCATGACCTTCCCTTCGAACGAGACCGCAACCTCGAACCTGCAACATCTATCCCACACGTTGCACCACATCCATCATGCCATCATATGAAAACACGAGAACCCCGTTATCTACTCTGACTCATAAGTATGATACATGCTCCATCAGCCAGAAACCTACCACTAGACCCCATCAAAGAGAAAATCACAATGCACAATGAATTCCCCATTTCTATAGAAAATATCCATCTCAGAGTCGTGGTCGACACCATCGAGAATTCTTCGAAACCCATATGCACATACATAACCAAGCTATCAGAAGTGAATCCCTCTAACTCAATCAGGTTACATAGATCGCCAAACCTAATAGCATTGCCACAACACACCTACAAAGCCTCGCCACACCAAAAAGAACCAAAGAGCCGATCATTTTTATTACCCTGCTAATCCAAACCATAGCCAAACTGACTTATTTCTTCGAACCCCTCTCGACTTGCCTTCAAGTTAACACTTCTCCATTGCCAGTAAACTATGATTCATAGCCAAAGCTCACTACAAATGATCCTAGCATAAAACCTGATAGGTTATATGTATCCCTGTTATGTTTTGATGATCTAACAAACTTAATGATAAGAACCAAATAAGAAACCTGTTACACATCCTCAAGTACTTAAAGAACAACAAGTTTCAGTTCGGGGACGTAGTTCAACTCTTCAGAATCAAAGGAACAACAGAGGAAACAGATGACCACTAGTTCCCGTAGTAACTATACAAGTCAACTCCCCACAGCTATAAAGTTACTTCCTGCACATGCAACAGTGTAAAAACAGTGCATCAGTCAACTTTATGGGGAATGCACTTTACCTAACTTGCTCACATCATTCAAGTGATGTCACAAATAAGTTATTTACATCAAGCAAAGGTAAAACAAAACACTTGCACATTCAAGAATTGATCAAGCATTTTCTCTCAAGTCTGTGCCAATCTTGCAAGTGATTCTCAAGGGCATCAAGAACAAAGAACAACATAACGAAGGACCAGTTTCATGTATTGAGTCATTACATGTCCTTAATTATGTTGCACCTTTGTTGAAGTTCTTTACTTGTAATTCCTACTTAGCTTAGTTAGAAGCATTGTGTAGGAAACCTTTGTAAATCATAAACCCTTGTGTTTGTGTCTTGGCTAGAGTTAGTCGAGTTGTAAAATCTTTGTAATAGAGTTATTACAAAGTGGCTTGTAATAGAGTTGTTACAAGTTAGTGAACCATTAAGAGGTTAATTCCTAGGTTATAATAGGTTGTAATCTAAAGTTTGCTCAGTAGTGAAGTTGAAATCCTACAAGGGTAGGTCGTGGTTTTTAATCCCGTTGAGCTGAGAATTTTCCACGTAAAAACTCTCAGTGTTATTTACTTTCTGCTGTGTTCGTGTAATCTGTGGAAACTAATAGAGAACCTGGTTCTCTATATAGTTTGGTGGACCCTCGAATTCTATCAAAACCTCATCGTCCTAAAGCCCATAAGCCATTGTATTCTCTCTTAAGTAGTAAAAAATATTGCATTCAAGATACCCACTCTGAAGAGACCTTATGTGAATCTGAAGTCGTTGTTTTAACCTCTGTTATATTGAAATATAGAATCCATAATGATACAGAAATACCGCGAGTCCCAACACCATCCAAAGAAAATCTCACACCTTAGTTGTTTACAAATCTGGAAATTCCTCAAATACCACATATGAATCTTGAACCCATTAGAACCTTCTCGAGAGTCATCCACCCTATTCTAATCTCAAATGCACCGCCAAAACGAGCCGAACGAACTGTGCTCTATTAGCACACAAGCACCTCAAGAAGTAACCCACATCTCTAAGCAACCGAGTGAATTCCTACTCCCTACACACTACCTCTACAACGAATAACAAACCTGAATCACTCCCAAATTTCCATATATCCATAAAGTGTAATACATCATGCATCCAACAATTTTCTTACTCGAGTCATCCTCGAAATCAACCTCTTCAAGTCATAGCTGATCCACAATTATACCTCAGACCAAAATTGACATAACACATGACCATGCAATATGATCGCTGATAGATAGCTCCCCCAATTGACTCAAAGCCATAGCACATAACATCTGATAATTCCACAATACCCTTACTCCATAACTACCATAACCTCGATCTGTAATTCAACAAAATCCTTCATACTCTCATGTCGCTCTAATCATAAAATACCTAAAATTATCTGCTAAGCGCGTATCCATCCTCGTGAGAGTTGTGCAAACTACTTCATGCAATCCAAACTCAAATTGCAAAACATGTAACCCGCTGAGTAGAAAGAAAACGCTTCATGGAAACATCACAAGGATCACACAATCCCAAAACATCCCATAGGAGATAACCCACCTACTTAGCCTCACAACCACAATGCAATTACTTAATCTTCTCAAATATAACTCGTCAACAAAACATAAGAATCTACCTCTTTCCACAATGAACCTCGTGAAATACCCATAACATACTCATAGCTCAAGATTGTGCAACACATCAAGACAGAAATCGAGCATTCATAGTTCTCGCGCCCTATTTTCTCGCGAAAGCGGGTTTCGACATGTAACAACTCTTTAAAGGATGTTAAAAGAGAAGAGTCGACACCTAACGATTTTTTATGGTGCGTTAGGGCACCTATTTGCAACTAACTCTGTTTTAACTAGTCAACGTTGCCAGGGATCGGGTAAGGGTTCAAATTACTTCGAAGAGAAGGTGTTAGGCACTCTTCGAGGTCCGCAATTGTGGTTCCCGACCGAATTTTAAATTATGTGGGATGATTGAGTTAAACTAGGTTATAGGTTGCTAAGTTGTGTATTAATCATAAGTGGTCAAGTAAATATGCATCAATTAAAAGCAATTAATTAAAACTAGTCATGTAAAAATGTAAGAATTGTAAATCATAAAAACCTACTTAATTACATTGGGGGGGGGGGGGAATTAATTTTTAAGCCTAATGGATCAACTCCCGTGCAAAGTCTACTAAGACTGTTATAGCCAGAATGCAATGTTTATTAAGGCAATTTGTGTATTATCTCCAACTACTCTAATTACTATTTTAAGTTGTTAACCTAAGAGCGCACTAATTAATTCTAAATCTTGCCTTAATTCAAAACTACATATCCTTTCCTATAGTCCAGAAGGCTTTGGACACTGTTCTAAAGTGATGGTTCTAGACTTAAAGAAAATTTCAAGTTTCTATTTCTAAACAAGTAGCGACACATAAGGCAAGTAAGGGCTCATGTCGGCCTCCGAATTAATTAAGTTGAGAGACGATAATTAAAGTAGTGAAATGAGCTCATATAATATAATAACTTTACTGATTTAGTAAAATCGATAAGTAACTCAAAAAAAAATGTAGTAACATAATTAGATGTGAAGAGTTAGAAAGCAAATTTATTCCAAAACTCGTGAGCACTAAGCGGACCAAAATAATTAAATGGAATGATTATTGAGCTCAATCCTTGAAGTGACGTGTCCATTTGGAAGAATACGCCAAAAGTAAGGGGGAAATTTCAAAATGGGATTTTTGAATTAGCACCAAAGTTATAATCTCAGTTTTGTTGTACTTAGACCAAAATACTGAAATTCTTTTGTAAAGTAAGACCTCAAAAAATATGTGAGAAAATACTTATTTTCTGAAAGAAGACAAAAAAATAAATAAATTAGACCGAAGCTAAATTGAACTGACAAAAATGAATGTTAAACCAATTATGGACTTAGGTACTAAACTGTAAAAGACAGCGCTTATTTTAAGAGCCTTTATCACTACTCATAATTAACTATTCAAACACACAGAAGAGGAAAAGAAAAAAACTGATTTTACCTATTAGCATGCAATGATCGAATAAAACAAATTAAAACTAAATAAGCAAGTAGTCAAATAGAGTAGGCAAGCACGGTTGTCCTAAACACATAGCAAATAATCACATAGTCCTCCCATCCCTAGTAAATACCCTTTCATAATTGTATCAGTGTCATTACAAGCCTATTATTTCAAGGCAGATTAAGTGAACTAAATAACAAGATGGACTCCAATAGTTCGAACAGGCCTTCTTGGAATTTCCCCACACCCAGGCGATTCCAAAATTTAGTCCAAACATCCCGAGTTAGGCTCCTGCTATCTCAAAGCAAACCAAGACACAAAGGAACACCAAATAAAGCATGCATTTACATTGTTTTAGGCCAGCAACAGATTCTTTCTTTTATTATTGGCATGATCTCTAGTTTGCAGACAATTAAAAATGCTCCGGTAATGAGACTAAACCAATATGACTCTTAAAAAGGTGGTCGTTCTAATTAACACCACTTTTAGATCTAAATCTCATATCTAGATGAGTTTCCAAAGCGAGAACCATAGCAGCAGTTATTTAGAAGAAGTACTAGGCATGATTTCCAATGGAGATTCATCTCAATCAAATAAACCTAACAAAGCATAGTCAGTTACTGCTTCCATTGAGACACGCTTGTTAGCCTTAAAGGCAAGATATCTAGGCTTAGTCATACAACCGAGCATGTTGACGTAATAGAGATCTATAGTAGACAAGAAGATGCTAAAGAGGTTTTGACAGAATTCACGAGTTTTTTATTAAACAGAAGTATGACAGTGATTTATGTCTCAAGACTAAAATGTAGTATCCATTGCCATTAAAACCTAAGCATGCTCAGGTCAGGTATCGAAATTAAACGCATAAAGTAAACAAGTATTTCTCATGGCTTACTCAAGGGGGCAGAGAATACATTCAAACTTGTCATAAATAATTAAAATTCAACTCATTAGATGAGTTCAATCATGATGGATCTCAGAAAATGATTTCTAGCACATACTGAATCGAAAAGTCCAGCAGCCCCGCACATATGATATATACACAGAAGGCAAAGATTTAAGAAAAGGGAGTAGGAACGGACCTGTGCGCTTCCGAGGAGCAGTCCAAGCATACACAAATTAAAACGACTATGCTACACATAACTACCGCATCAAAGAAACTATGAAACAGTGTCGAAAGCGACTACTTTATACCTAACTGACATAACAAAGAAACTAAGAAATAGTATCGAGAAGAAGCTAACTAGCTTGCGAAGAGCCAAATGAATAAGAAATCTAGAAATCCAAATAACGATTCACAAACCGAGCTTCAACAGCAATAAACAAGCCAATCCAACTCGTGATCGCAATAAGAGAACTTGAACAGCAACAGCAAGAAACCAATATACGAGCTCGACACGTTAAGATTGTGTCGAGAGAGTATAAAGAACCAAACTTTGCCTTAAAAGAATTGCAGCCGGTAAAGCAGAGACGTAGCGACTAAATAATGATTATCGTAGTAGTAGTGATCAAAAGCCAGTTCTCTGAAGCGTGTAATTGTGAGCTATATACAGTAGATGTAAGGTATGGAAGTATAATATGTGAGTTGCAGCGATAAACAGAGCATCCAATCCCATAAACTCCCAAAACCATCCGTATTTATAATTGAATCCTTTATAGCCGTTACGGTCTCCAATTGATCTATCAAAATCAGACCCAAACAATCACGGCAGAATTGGAGTCATAGCAATCAAAGGGGATTGGGGTTTCCATTTGAAATATTAATTGTAGCAGAGTAAAGTCCATCCAAATAAAAGATTTTAACTATAAAAGATCATATATATAATAATAGTATTAAAAATAGAGAAGAATTGGAGCTCTTACCTCATATCCTATCCAAGTTCATCCAATTAATTTGAACCTACGGATGTCGTGCAGCCCAATCCACATATGGCCATAAGGCCTATTGTGGCATGCAGCCAGATCTACATATAGCCATAAGGCTTATTTAGGCGTGTAACCTGATCCACATATATATCAATAAAGCTTGTTGCGGCGTACTATCCGATCCACATATATAGCCATAAGGCTTGTGCGGCGTGCAACCTGATCCACATATATAGCCATAAGGCTTGTTGCAGTGTGCAACTCGATCTACATATATATCACTCACAACACGTCACTTAGGCCACAACTTAGTCATCAATCTCTCTAGTCTCTGAGGCTCACAAATCTCATGCCAATTAGCCCAACAATGATATATGGCAAAACAATAATAGCAGCAGAGACTGAGATATAATATGCAAATAATAGATGTACTGAGTACAAAATTGCCATCTAAGCAAATAATTAAACAGCAAAAATGACCACAGTGGGTTTCAACAAGATAAAAATATACCCTAACATGATTTCTAATATGAATCGGTAGCTCAATTACTCTAACACATAGAGATCACATGAATGACTACAAGGTCTGATGACTACATAGTACCATGAAATCAATTAGATCACAGTTTCTACGGTGCACGCCCACACTCCTATCACCCAGAATGTGCGTCACCTCAATACCAATCACATAACATGTAATTCAGGAATTCGTACCCTCAGAACCAAGTTTAGAAGTGTTACTTACCTCAAACCGTGCAAATCTCTACTCCAATAAGCCCTTGCCTCGCGAAACAGCCTCTAAACGCCTCGAATCTATCAGGTACCGTACAGTGCTGAATGACTGAGTGTGACGAGAGAGAATTGAGACAATCATATTGAGTGCTCTGAGAGTGTGAGTACTTGAGGTTTCACTGTGTTTCATCACATACGGTGTTCATATTGGCATGTAGATATAGATATGTCATATTCCTCTTATCAGTCACACTTGGTATATTTTATCTGTGTTGAACCTAACTATTGAACCTGAAAGCATGTCTATATTTTCTGTACTGTTAAACTTTGTACTTTTACTGTATTGTTTGAGCTCGTCACTACTTTCATCCCAAAGGTTAGACTTGTTACTTATTGAGTTGGTTGTACTCACACTACACCCTGCACTTCGTGTGTAGATCCAGGTGTTTCTAGTCACGGTGGTTGTTGATCTTGGAGTTTCATCAGTTTGGAGATCATCGAGGTAGCTGCCTTGGCATCCGCAGACATTGACTCTCCTCCTTTATCTTTTGGTTTTGTTTATACTATTCTATCTTCCTAGACAGTGTTTCATTTGTCAGATCGTGTTATTGTATAGATGCTCATGTACTCCGTGACACCCGGATCCTTTGGAAAATTTTGTATTGAGTTGAGGTGTCTTATCCAGTTTTTATGAGACTTTTTATTTGCTTAAACCTATTTCAGTATATTTTGAATTAAAGAAGTTGATATTTGTGAGTTGTCGACTTTCCTAGTATCATGATAGGCTCCATCATGATACTTGTGATTTGGGGTCGTGACAATTACAAAGATGTTCAACCTTAGAACTACTTACACAAAATATAAATCTCTTAACAATACTAATCACTAAAATATACATGAACAATTAGACATAATGGGGGGGAGGGGGGAATCCTAAATCTTTTAGCCTAAAGGATAACCCTATGCAACATAAATAATACTTCGCAACCTCAAGTGTAATGGTTACTCATATTATCCAGCGAGCACAGAGTATCATCTCCAGCTATCCGATTACTATCTTTATGTTGTTTACCTAAAGTGCAATAATTTAATTCTAAGTCATGCCCTATATGTGCTTACCCGTCCCATGCCTATTGTCAATTCGAATTACTTGATTGGATCCGAAAACTTGATCTCTATGTGGAAAGTGCAAGCGATCAGTTATCATAAGGGCATGAACTAATAATGCATATAAACATGATTTTATGCGGATATCAAAGACATGCCTCATTGTTAAATCCTATAAGCAGGATCTCTAGGTGATTCAAACCTTAAATTGTTTACAATGTGATAGCATCCTAGGAAGATCAACTCTATTCAAGGATAAGTATGAAGTTTTGGAATCTCAAAGAGGGACTTTAACAAAATCTCAGGCTAAAAAGTTGCAAAACAAGGTCATTGGACTTCAGGAGCGAATAAAGAAGTTGTTAATTGGGAGGAAGAGCTCAAGGATAAAGGATATTTGTTGGGTAAGTGTTATAATTATTTTATGGCCCAAATTCATGTCCAAAAAGAGGTGGACTATATCCCAAGAGATATCCTCTGAAGAATGTCCAGATCTATCCACTTTTGGACCCATTTGGCACCTAAACTGTGTCCAAACTTGCATCCCAGTAAGTCCTATATGATACCACATTTTTATAGCATAAAAAGGACTTACTTACTTCCCAAGACGGGTTCAATAGGCGTGCTAGACGTTGAGTGCATGTTGGTTCCAAGTTGCCTTCAAGATTTCCAAGATCCTATCCAAGATTATTTGGGACTTACAAGATTCTATACTAGATTAGTTTTAACTTATTTCCATATATTTTGGTACTAGATTTATTTCTTTCCTATGTATTTAAGGTTATGTTTTATTTTCCTAAGATTGTTGGAGTTACTTTCCAAGATAGACTTGATTTTTGTTTCTTAGTATTTTTGCTTTTCTTAAGGTAGTTGGACTTGTTGTCCAAAGTAGTTTAAGACTTTATTTCATTGTTTTTAGCCTTAATTTCGTGACCCCCTCATACCTATATAAGGGATATCTTCTTTGGTTTTAGACTTATATTATTGCAGATTATTATCAATAAAAATTGTGAGATTTTGCTTGCACTCTTGTATGTGGCTACTCTTGAATTTATTCTTCAACCTTCAAGACTCAACTTAAGGTGGTAAGATTAAACCCTTTTCGAAATCTTAGATCACTTCTAGGTATTCAAGAAAGGTGATAAATTTAGGCTTATTGTCGTTCTTGTTATTCTAAAGGGTCGGGTTTCACAATCTATCTCTTATTTTTAATTCGCTATCAAAGGTTATTAGTTCTTCGTTAGCTAATTGTTATTGTTAGAATTCAATTTCAAGAATAGACTCCTTTAATTCAAGAAACTCTCTCTTGAATTCAATCTATCTTTAATTTATGTCTTCTTTTTTGTTTCTTTATTTTTTTTAGCTTCCGCACGTTTCTTGATTTTTTTTAGTAGTTCCTGGACCCCTATCGTGCTGTTATCTAGTAGTATCATAGTATAGGCTAATCAAGATCTCAATCTTGATAATATTGGGAGGTTCTTGAGCCAAAAAGAAATTCAGCCCCAATAAAGTGTTATTGATCATTATTATTTTCAGAATTCAAGTATTATTTGGTTTCCAAGTCAAGAAAGGAAACAAGAAGAGGGGATCCTAGTTCTTGAAGATTAAGGTAACTTCTTTCCTTATTCTTGTGGGTTTTGGGTTTCCTAAATTTTTTCCTTTTTTTCTTGTTTCTACAAACCAATTCCTATTCCTCCTAGGTTTGGTCCTTCACTTTTCTTTTTCTAACTCCAATTCTTATCACTAAGGGTTGTGACTAGTAAGGTTTATTAATAAATCTAAAGAATAACAACCAAGAGTTGCTTTGAGTCAGAAAATGCAAGATAGGTGAGAACATTAGAGGGAAAAAGCTAAATTTAAAAGATACATATTTCTTCTACTCTATGTCAAGATTAGGGTTGTTCAAAACCGAACCGAAACCATTAACCGAACCAAAACGATGACTTATTGACCTATTGGTATTGGATTATCGGGGTAATGGATGGTGAACGGATTGAGATTTTATAATTAACGGCTTAACGGTTTAGGGGCGGATTACTCAATTTTCTTATCGGGTTAACCATTAACCCTTTAAGAATTTTTATATTTATACTTTTGCCCCTATGTATATAAAGTAATATTCAAACCCTAAACGGCTAAATCCCTAACTTCTACAGTTAGCTCATATTATAGCATAATAAAGATAGGCGGATCTGTAGTAAGATGGATGAAGCTAGTTTTCTACATATTTAGGATGCTCATCTGGATTTTGTACAGTGCAATAAACTGGAACTATGTTCTTTGCATAGACTAGCTCGTATCTGTTATGTCTTCCTTATTAGTAGTTCTTGTATGTACTTGATTTTTCAAAAAAAAATTCTATTTTGTTTAGCCGATAAACCGTCCGATAACCGCTCGATAATCGTCAATATGATATTAATCCCCCCATTATCTTATTGGATAGCTAGCGGATTACTACATTTATAATCCGATAACCGTTAAGCCAAACTGTTAAGCGTAATTATCCACCCGATCCGCCCGATAAGCACCCCTAGTCAAGATATCTCAAACAGGTAGTTATAGTGAAAGGAGACGAGCTATGACTCAACAACTTGAAAAGTCGAACTTACAGTATACCGAAGGGAAGGAAGACAATGGTAAAGTTATTTTTCAAACAAGAGCTAAAGTGATGTCTACGATTTGTGCTCTTAGAATTGACAAAGGATCCGGCTATAACTCAATTAGCACTTATATGGTTGAGAAATTGAACTTGCCTTGCGTTGAGCATATTGAACCCTACATGTTGAGAGGAGTAAAAGTAGATAAAAGAGTGTTATTATTATTATCTATTGGAAGGTATGAGGATACGATCTGGTGTGATGTGATTCCCATGAATAATTATCATATCTTGTTGGGAAAGCGTTGGTATGTCTATAGAAGAGCTTCATATAACATGAAAAAATAGATATTCTTTTGAGGTTAATGGGAAGAAACTCATTCTTGGACCTTTGACTCTCTCACAAATTTGTGAAGATGAAAAGACTGTTAAAGAGAATATGGGAAAATATGAGAGAGAAAAGCATGAGAGGAGTAAGGGAGTGCATGTCGACATCCCAAGAGAGGAAAAAGGAGAGGTTGTGTTGAGTGAAGAGAATGGGATGTCAAGTGAGAAAAAAAGTGAGATTGAGGGAAAAGAAAAGAGAGAAGGCAATGAGATAACAAAAGTGTAGGTAAAGAGAGAAAACAGGAGGTTTTGAGTGAAGAAAAAGGAAAAAAACTTTAGTTAGAGAAAAGAGTCTAAGGGTGAGGAGAAAGTTAGTTTTGTGATAAAAGCCAAAGAGAGTGTAAGCAAGAAAAAGTTTTCTTTACTTCCTAACCCATTAACTCTTTTTTGTATTAGTTCCTGTGATTTTGTGCAGCCAAGTGTAGAAAGGCCTTCTGAAAGGGGAGGTGAGGCGCAAGAGATGGTGGCAAAGGATCCAATTGGATTCCAACATGAATTTGGCGAAATCTATTCTTGTTGGATGGTGGAAGATAAAAACTTGGTTAATTTCTTTGTTGTTGAACCTTTTGACTATTTTGATCCTTATTTATAGGTTTATGACATGAAGTTCCCAAAAGACATTGCTAAGTTGAGCCATTGCATAAAAGAATACGAGGTGATGATGTTCCATTGGTAAATAAGTCTAAGTATGGTATGTATAATTGGTTTATTCGATTTCTTGGGCTTTCTAGAACACCTAAGGTATTTCTGGAGGTAATGAACTATACTCTTATTTCTTATGTTGGTGACTTTATATACACTGCCCAGAGGTTCTTGCTTCTGCGGATCATTTAACCGCACCTGCAGTTCCTCTTCTGCGGAGATTTCCATCGCTTCTTCGATCCACCCGCTCCAGCCCACTTCCGTATCAGCGATCGAACTTGCACAGATGCGAGTCCGCATCTGTGGAACACGCTCCGCACCAGCGCTCCCCAGGCTCACTCCCCGACCTGCGATCATTTCTCTGCATTTGCGACCTCGCAGGTGCAGACAAAACCATTGCACCTACAATCACTACCCACTTCCTTTCAGGCCACTTCTGCAATGCCATCCACGCACCTGCAGCCTCGCACCTCCGAACATGCGACCATGACCTTCGCAGGTGCAATCAGAACAGTCCAGGTGTGCCCTGCCATGCCTTAAGTTCCAAATTTGATCCGTTAACCATACGAAATCTACTCGAGGCCCCCAGGACCTCAACCAAATATACCAACAAGTCCTAGAACACGATACGAACTTAGTCGAAGCCTCAAATCACCTCAAACAACATAAAAAATATGAATCGCATCTCAATTCAAGCCTAACGAAAACTAAGAAATTCCAACTTCTACAATCGATGCCGAAACATATCAAATCAACTCCGATTAACCTCAAATTTTGCACACAAATCATAAATGACACAATGGACCTATTCCAACTCTTGAAACCAAAATCCGAGCCCGGTAACCATAAAGTCAACTCTTGGTCAAACTTCTCTATTTCCAAAAATTTTAATTTTTCAACTTTCGCCATTTCAAGCAAAAATCAACTACGGACCTCCAAATCATTATCCGTACACATTCCTTAGTCCAAAATCACCATACGGAGATATTGGAACAATCAAAACTCTATTTCGGAGCTATTTATACATAAGTCAATATCTGTTCAATATTTTCAACTTAAGCTTCAAACCTTGAGACTAAATGTCTCAACTCACTCCGAAACATCCCTGGAACCAAACCAACAACCCAGACAAGTCACATAACAATAATTGAGCATAAAATAAGTAGTAAATAGGGGAAATAGAGATACAACACTCAAAATGACCCACCGGGTCCTTACAGTAATCAAAAGGTTGTACCAATTAATATTAGTCCATAAATGAAGTATGCTCTTTCAAACTTTTCTCTTTGCATTATTTCCGCATTACTTCTTCAATTTGGTTAATTATTAGTAGTTGGACTATATAAGATTATATTGCTCCACCTAGAATAATTAATCACTTACTTTGACCATTTATGCCCTTAGCTTAATAGTGGATTAATTTGGATGCTCATTTAGGATAATTAGTTAATAACTCAATATTCTCACATAGTTCGAAATTCGGTCGGGAACCACAGTTGTGAACTTCAAAGAGTGTCTAACACCTTCTCTTCAAGGTAATTTGAGCACTTACCCGATCTTTGGTAATACAGACTAGTTAAAATAGAGTTATTTGCGAATAGGTGCCCTAACGCACCTTAAATCGTTAGGTGGAGACTCTATCTCTTTTAATACCCATTTAAAAGAGTTGTCACATGTTGAAACTTATTTTTGCAAGAAAACGGGTCTCGACAATATGGCGACTTTGCTGGGAATATACTTAGGCTTTTACCATTACGTATTTTTTCTTGTGTGAGATTATCAATTTGCATTTGACTTCTTCTATGCACCTCCCTTTCCCCGTCCCTTTACTTGCTAAAGATTATTCACCATGAACTTCCCTTTCCCCTTTCCTTTATTTTCTTTACTGTTCAATCACGTTTTTCAAATTGTATGAACCATGCTAACTATTTCCCTTTGTCTTTTCTTTTCCTTCTTATCCTTACTTATCTATCACATTATTAAATACTTTCTTTATATATTTCTTCATCATGTAAAATTATTTGGCTACTTGTCGTTTTCATAAGCATGCTTTCTACATCATATTTCACTCGCGCCTATTATCAACATAGCGACACTTGATGAGTGTCCGCGCTTTTCGAAAATATCCTTTTAACATCGAAAAGGTTTATTAGCGGTAGACTAGTTGATCAACAGTGAAATCGACGGTGCCGTGCATTTTCCTCTCAATTTGTCCACTTGAGAGTATCTGTTAAACCCTTAGAAGACTACTCTGACCGAAACCTTGCACGCATCATGTTAAACCTAGGATGGATTAAATACCCGTGGCATATTAAATTCGTTTAGATAAATATTGTCCAAAGTCCAAAGGGATCTCTACAATCCCGAAGGATACATTCATAGTATGTGCATTACTTAGAGAAATGTGCCAACATATTGAGTATTATCGCTTAATTAATCAAATCAGGACGGGGTAAGGCTAAGTCTTTCTTTAATGCAGAAAATGAATCATGACATTCCTAGGTTCCGCATGGTCCAGAGAATTCCATCCAAGATGATCGATTGGTGGAACGACCTCCCTCAGTGTGATAGGAATAATGCAAGTATAATCCTTGGGAACTTGCCATCCTTAATAAACGTTCGACCGTGCAGGGTATTTGTCAAGGCTACTACTATGTTTTGGATGAGAAAAGGGCCATCTTGCGATTCAGAAACTTGGAGACGACCCCGCTCTTGGAGGAAATTGTAGGTTTTCCTAAACTCCCGTGGGGTAGTCAAGGTTTTCTGGTTCAAGAAAACCGCACACCCCATGGTTTTCTAAAAATGTTTGGGATCAAAAAGAACGATGAACTGGGTTGTTTGAAGAAGTATTACATTTCTTTTGCCTTTTTGTATGAACGGTATGGTCATAGAAAATCATATCGGTTGTTTCACGAAGAATTATCCATCACTTCTGTTTCGTGGATTCACCGTAGGGTTTATGTTTTCATTGTGTGTTCCTTGGGGCTGCTGATCTTCCCAGTTCAAGGAGGTAAAATCTATACTCGACTAGCCATGATAGCCGGCAGTAGGATGGAGGGAATTGAGGGAAAAACATACACTATTGCCCTATGATATTGGCATAAATGTATCGATCCTTGGAACACTGCAAGCACGGGGCAGGTAATTTTGAGGGGAGCAACCTTCAGTTGAAAATATTGTTAATAGAGCATCTCCAAAGAGGCAATTGCCATCCAGGATTTCTTTGCAGACCAATGAATGACTATATTGCTAGCCACCACCCAAAGAAGATGAATGACCTTTGCTCCTGAAAAATTTGCAAGGCCCATAAATGTTCAAGGATGGGCACACCTCTTCAACAATCTGACCGAGGAACAAGTATAGTGGAGCAAAAAGTTCATAATCTGATCCACAAAGGCTACTCATCTAGTGTTGATAGGATTGCGAGGTATTTACCCTTATGCTCCAATAAGAGTAATAAGGTTGGCTGGAAGAAAACAGGTTATACCATAAGTAGCCAATATGACACTATACAAGGCAGCTTTTTAGAGGGACGTCATACCTTTCACGTTCGAAGCTCAACATAAGTGGAATAAAAAAATCTTTGTGGAAAAAGAGACCATATACCCAGGTAGCTATCATGATGGACACGTGTACTACTTACCTTTCGTGGCTGGAAGATGACATAACTAGGGATGTCAAATCGGGTATCAAGCTAAAGGGAAGGATTATAGATGAAGAGGCTGAAGCTCAAGTGAAGTACAAAAGGCTGCGAAAAGGGCCTTTGAGTCCGAAGATAAGAACATGGGGCAACACAAGACATACATGGAAGCTGTAAATGAACGGAGAGAGATAACAAACAAAGCGATAGAAAGGTTGGAATATTTGGAGTAAGGATTGATGGAGTTAGAGGGGAGGATGAGGAAGAGACTTTGGGACTACTAGGGTATGGGATATGATGAAGGTGGAAAACTAGCATTGGCCTACCTGTTGATTGGTTTGCACGACCTCAGGAACATGATTAAAGGGGTAAAGAAGGCAAGACATGGACAAGGTCCATACAGGACCAAGTAGAATAGAAACTTTCTTCTATGTAATGAGACTTTAAAATCATTTTAGCAATAGATTTCGTTTTAGAATTGACGTAATAAGGCCTTAAGCCTCTAGTGATTCTATTTCCTTATTCTATTTTAGTAATCGAATGATTTGATTTATTTCGAACTAAAGGGATGAGACAATGTTGGCACAAATTTCTCCAAGTTTACTTGTCACTTAGGCCTATTTCGGGCATAACGAGGTCCCCATATTAGGACGTGAGTGATTGAATACTTTATGTGCTACATGTTTAAATACCACACGGCTCTTTTCATTTTTACCTTACTCACTTGGCTACCTTTTGTTTTCCTTTCTTTTTATTATTCCTATCCCCTAAAGGTTGGTTCGTACACTCTGGCAACATCAACATACCATACAAGATCTAGAGATCCTCTACCTCCTCTCCCTTCTAGCAACATTAAAAACAAAGGTAAAGGAAAAATGGATAACTGAAGTGGAAATGAAAAACACAATGCTCCTTTGACAGAGAATGTGGAAACATCTGATGGAAGAAGTACATCGAAGCAGAACGAGATGGTTTTGCGCTTGAAACAAAAGATCTTGGAACTGCAAGGCAAGTTAGAGCGTGTCCGTAACCTCGCCAACCTGTCCCTCATCTTGAACGTCACTGATATCAACCACCAAAATACCACTACTCAAAATCTGCCATAACCCTAAAACCCCCAACCTCAAAATCCATAAAATCCCCCTACCACTCAACAGTACTACAACCCCACATATTCAAAACATTTGAACCCTCTACCACTACATGTTCTATAACCATACCAGCACAATGCAATTCAATACCCGCAAACCGCCACCTACCCCTCCCCACAAAATGCTCCATAACCTACCCATGATCCACCCCAAGCATCTATGAATTATCATCCATATCCCCAAGTCCTTGTCACCCACCAAAGCAACCCCATATACGTGGGAACCTTACCATAAATACTGCAGCAAACCCGATACACACCCGAACCAATTGAAAAGGACCTACTCATTAAGAACATGGCCGAGGAGTTGAAGAAGCTATCTGGAAGGGTCTATAGTGTCAAAGGAGGAAAAGGTATTGAAGGTCTAAACTACTAAGATTTGTGTATTCAACCTGATATCAAACTGCCCGATGGTTACAAACCTCCAAAGTTCGATGTTTGATGGTCAAAGAAAATCACAAATTCTCTACCATCATTAAGTTAGGGGAAAGAATTGAGGAAGGTATCAAAAGTTGCATGATTACCAATTTCAAAGCTCTGCGGGCCATAAATAACACTTTACTGTCTGGAGGTATCTCGAAGAAGAAGGAAGTGGGTGCCGTGATAGTAGCTCAAGGGCCAACCTACTCACCTATCAAACACCCCCACATGTATATCATCCCTCATCCCCAAAATACCACTATCTTGATACCACTTACCATACCTATAATACCCAGCCAATATATTATCACTCATCCCAACCGGCCCGACAGAATTACCCAAAACCCTAAGCTAACTTTGACTGTGAACCTCCTAGGAAATACACCCCTCTCGCTGAACCAATAGCCTAGTTGTATGAAATATTGAAAGTTTCCGGTTACGTCAGCCCCATCTACGCAACTACAATCAAAAACTTAGCTCAGTGGATCAACCCCAACAAAATCTGTGCCTATCACTCTGTCATAACAGGGCATACCATTGAGGAATGTCGTATGTTGAAGGACAAGATTCAAACACTGATTTATACTAAAGTAATACAGTTAAAGGAGTCCACACCCAATATCCGCAACAACCCCCTTCCAGACCATAGGGGTGAGGGAGTAAACATTATTGAGACTGATGAGAAATGGGATCAAGAATGGTCCATTGGTCTTATTCGGAGGGAAACATTGTTGTGGCATCCCATGTGACGCCCTCACCAGTCGTGGTGCAGGATAAGGCGTCGTTTGAAGTCGAAGTGGCTATACTAGGTCACTTATCACTATGATGGTAGATGCATCCCCAACTTACCAATCTAATGCTATTCCATAGGACTATATGGATGAAGCAAGAATAAAAGGAAAGGCCAAGGCAGAAGAAGCAGGTTCCGCTCAAGGAATGGCTAGAACAGGGAGAGTGTACACACTGGAGAATCTTGCCCAAGGAGGGACAAGTAAAGAAGCTGCACCAAAACCACCTGTTGTAGAAATAGGTGTTGATGACTTGTGGAGAAAGGTATAGGCAAAACAATATTCAGTCATTGATCATCTAAATAAAAACCCCGCCCAGATATCCATTGTATCATTGCTGCAGAATTCAGACGCGCATAAGAATGCCTTAATAAAGGTATTAAGTGATGCTTATGTGTTTGTTGGCATCACCAATGGAGAAATGGCAAACATGGTGGGACAAATACTGGAAACACACAAGATCACTTTCCATGAAGATGAGTTTCCACCGGAAGGTTTAAGTCACAACTGAGCATTGCACATTATTGTGCACTTGAAAACAAATTCATCGCTCAGGTCTTGATTGATGAAAGTTAGAGTCTGAATATATGCCATCTGACCACTTTGAGAAGGCTAGGTATTGGTATACTTGAAATACGGTTTGGGATAATGAACGTGAAAACATTCGATGGATCATAGATAGCTACAATTGGAGAATTAATTTGAGTTTGAAGATAGGTACGGCTGTGTTCGATGTTGAGTTTCAGGTATTAGACATCTCTACCACTTACAACTTGCTGCTAGGAAGGCCATGGATACATATGGTCGGGGCAGTTTCCTCCACTCTGTATCAGGTTGTGAAATTCGAGTGGAATCACAAGGAGTTGGTCGTTCATGGCGATGGAAACAATCCTATATGTACCAACCAGAGTGTACCAGCCGTTGAAGGCAAGAGAAAGTTAGGTGGAGAAACATTCCACAACAATGAACATGTAAACATAATTAAGAAGGGATGATTGTGGAGTGACAAAGTATTTAGCATCTTTCTTTGGCTAGGATACGAGCCAGGTCGAGGCCTTGACCCAGCATCAAGGGATACCATAATAAATACAGCCATGGACTCGGGGAACCACCTTCGATTTTGGGTATGAGTACACCGTGCAAGAGTATTAGGATTGGTCGCCACCATGGAACGATTTCTACTATCCATTGCCTAAACACATACCATCATTGTACTAGACATTCTGCAAGGCCAACGTGATTTGGGGTTCTGAAGAAGATGAGATTGTAGCCGGTATGAGAAGTCTATTCTTGGCTGAAGAAGATATGGATTGCAACAAGATTTTGGGAGAGGAGGAGGAAGATCTAACCATACAGATGGCAGGAGATGGAGCTATTCTAGGAATTGGACTGCTACGCCGTCCCGGGCTCGTCGATCACCTGTGTAGCTTTGGCAGACTAGCATGATTTTTAAAATTGTTTTCTAGCATTTAATACATTTAGTATTTTTTTAAAATTAATACTCGAGACATCGAGTCATATTTTCTTTGACATTTTTAAGTTTTAAATTAATGCATTATTTCTCTTCGTTCATTTATGTTATTATCTTGGTATTCTTTTTCAGAATAATTATTTCCCATCCTGCTGAATCTACAACTGTGACATGCAATGAGACAATGCAACACGATGAGAGTGATTCAGAAGAATGGGAGAATGGTGCAATACTCAAAGAAATTGTCAGGGAAGTAGAGGATTTTGACAACAAACCAAAGTCGAACTTAGAAGAATTCAAACCATTCAAAGAGACCCGCATTAGTATCCACCTATCATCATTCGACAAAGAAGAGTACATCATATTTTTAAAAGAATATGAGGACATCTTTGCTTGGTCCTATGACGACATGACGGGGTTGAGCACATCCATAGTAGCCCATAATCTACCTACCAACCCAATGTGTCCACCTATAAAGCAGAAACTTTGAAAATTCAAGGAAGATATGAGCTTGAAAATAAAGGAGAAGGTGTTACCAAGCAAATTAACGCTAAGGCTCTTCGAGTAGTTGAGTATTCGACATGGTTAGCCAACATCGTACCCGTTCCAAAGAAAGATGGAAAGGTCAGGGTCTACGTTGACTATAGAGATCTGAACCGAGCAAGTCCTGAAGATGATTTTCTGCTTCCAAACATCCATATCTTGATCGACAACTGTGCCAAGAATGAGGTCCAATCCTTTGTTGATTGTTTTGCTGGATATCACCAGATTTAAATAGATGAAAGAGACATAGAGAAAACAGCCTTCATCACACCATGGTGTGTGTATTGTTATAAGAGGATGTCATTCGGCTTAAAGAATGTTGGAGCTACCTACATGAGGGCCATGACCACCCTTTTTCACGATATGATCCATAAGGAAATAAAGGTTTATGTGCATGACATCATCATCAAATCCAAGAAGAGTCCAGATCTCATATCAGATTTGAAAAAGTATTTCGATCGTCTGCGAAGATAAAATTTGAAGCTGAACCTCACAAAATGTGCCTTCAGGGTCCCTGCCGGAAAGCTGCTAGGTTTCACTGTCAACCGCTGAGGGATCGAGCTAGACCCGTCAAAGATCAAGGCCTTCCAAGATCTACTGCCGCCAAGGATAAAGTAGGACATAATGAGCTTCTTGGGTCGTCTCAATTACATCAGTCATTTCATAGCACAGTCAACGGTAATATGTGAACCAATCTTCAAGATGTTGAGAAAGGATGATGCAACAAGCTGGACCGAGGAATGTCAAAAAGACTTTGCCAAAATCAAGGAGTATCTATTCAAACCTCCTGTGCTGGTCCCACCAGACCCCGGGAGACCTCTACTGTTGTACTTGTCTATATTGGACAGGGGCATTTGTATGCGTCTTGGGACAACATGACAAGATCGGCAGGAAAGAGCAAGCCATATACTATTTGAGTAAGAAGTTCATACCCTATGATGCTCGGTATTCTTTATTGGAGCATACTCGCTGTTCCCTAACATGGATAACCCAGAAGGTGAGGCACCATTTTCTGCGCATACACCACATACCTCATATCATGAATGGACCCTTTAATGTATATTTTTCAGAAACCTATGCTTACTGGAAAGTTGGCAAAGTGACAGATACTGCTAAGTCAGTTCGACATCATCTATATAACTTAGAAGGCAGTCAAGGGGCAAGCATTGGTTGATCACCTGGCAGAGAATCCTATGGGTGGATAATACAAACCATTGATGACGTATTTTCTCGACGAGGAGGTATCTTTCATAGGGGAAGGTATCGCCAAAGCTTATGATGGCTGGAGGTTGTTTTTTGGCGGAGCCGCAAATTTCAAGGGAGTAGGCATCTGAGCTATCCTGGTATCGGAAATCGGCCAACGCTATCCGGTATCTGCCAAGCTCAGTTTCCCATATACCAACAATATGGTGAAATATGAGGCTTGCATTCTGGGACTCAGGTTGGAAATTAATATGAACATCTAGGAATTATTAGTAATCGAAGATTCAGACTTGTTGATACATCCAGTACTCGAGGAGTGGGCCACCAAGAATACCAAAATATTGCCATACTTACATTTCGTGCAAGGATTGATCAAGAGATTCACAAAGATAGAATTCAAGCATGTTCCCCGAATTTAGAACGAGTTTGTAGATGCATTTGCCACCTTGTCTTCCATAATACAACATCCAGATAAGAATTATATCAACCCTATTCCGATATAGATCCGCAAGCAGCCTGCCTACTGTGCTCATGTCGAAGAAGAATTTGATAGGAATCCATGGTTTCACGATATCAAGGAGTACCTAGAAAAAGGAGAGTACCCGAAAAATGCCACACATAGTCAGAAGCACACATTATGGATACTAGCCAATCATTTATTTCTATACAGACGGACTCCTGATCTCGATTTGCTAAGATGTGTGGATGCCAAAGAAGTATTCATGCTACTTGAAGAGATACATGCCGGAACATGCTGACTTTACATGAATGGATTTGTTCTAGCCAAGAAGATACAAAGGGCATGATACTTCTGGATGACTATGGAGACTGACTGCATCAAATACGTGCAGAAATGCCACTCGTGTCAGGTACATGCTAACATGATACGGGTTCCACCCAATGAACTCAAAGTGACGAGCTCGCCTTGGCCGTTTGCCACTTGTGGAATGGATATCATTGTCCCAATCGAGACTGCTGCATCCAATGGACATAGATTTATCCTGTAGCCATTGATTACTACACCAAATAGGTTGAAGCTGTCTCTTACAAAGTCGTGACAAAGAAGGCCATAGCAAATTTTGTTTGAGATCGCATTGTCTGCCGATTCAGGGTGCCCAAGTAAATTATCACTAACAATGCCGCCAACCTCAATAGTAATCTGATGCAGGCCATGTGAGAGACATTCAAGATCAAGCACCGTAACTCCATCGCATACCGACCTCATATGAACGGGGCCGTAGAAGCCGCCAACAAGAATATTAAGAAGATACTAAGGAAGACGGTGGACAACTACAAACAATGGCATGAGAAGTTACCATTTGTTTTGCTTGGATACCGCACTACGGTCCGAACATCAACTGGGGCAACTTCTTGTCCATTGGTTTATGGTACTGGAGTTGTTATACCCGCCGAGGTAGAAATCCCTTCCTTACAAATCATACAGGAAGCTGAGCTTAGTGATGCAGAATCGGTACAGAGTTGATATGATCAGTTGGCTCTCATCGACGGGAAAAGAATGAATCCGGTGTGTCACGACCAACTCTACCAGAATAGAATGGCAAGGGCTTTCAATAAGAAGGTTAAATTAATACAGTTCACACCGGGGAACCTGGTTCTAAAATGAATCTTCCCACATCAGGATGAGGAAGAGTGTAAATTCTCACCAAACAGGTAAGGTCCTTACATGGTTCACCAATTGATGACAGGGGTAGCACTCATGCTGGTAGAAATGGATGGAAATATGGACAAAACCTATCAATTCAAACACTATCAAAAGTTATTATGTCTAAAATTGCATTTGTACCTTATTCTTGATGTAACATGAACTACACTTGACTTGATTTCTGTTTAAAAGGGGATACATAGGCAGCCCTGTGGGTTTGGTCATATTATAATAAAATTTCCATTTCCCTCTATGGTTAAAGGATGGAGGAAAACATTGAATTTCATCAGATCCAGTATTGTCGCACCAAAAGCCACTAGAAGAGGATTATCGGGAAATATATCAAAGCCGATCCATCAGAACTGAGGAAAAATTTAACTTTCGAGGGGTTCCTAACAATTCTATACGAGACAAGGACGTTGCAATGTCTCAAAATATGTTACAGTCTATGATTCGACGAAGTATCTATTTTATGCATTAGCAGATATTTTAATAATTAGATTTTTTATGACTGACCAATTACAAAGTGCACATTTTCAAAATTCAATTTTTGTAATAGTCAAATGCTACCCAAGCTAGCTTAAAGCAAAGAAGTATCAAGCACAAAAAGCAAAGTCAGAAGCAAGGACGAAACAAGGAATCAAAAGCACAAACCAACCTTCCCCCGACTTACGATTTTTCTTTGAATGCAGGAATAATAGATGCAACATTATCCGGAGTATCCGCAAAAATATAATAAAATTTCGCTATCTTCACACATATTGATGCTACCAAGCCTAAATGTATTAGCTAAGAATTGCTTACCTTTCTCACATTTACTGGAGCCTAAGCTCTGCCTCCATCATTGCATGAGACTAAGCATTGCCTTTCTCTGCACAAGGCTAAGCATTGCCCTCATTATTTGCATGCCCTCATTATTTGCATAAGTTCAAGCACAACCCTTCTATTTGCATAGAGCTAAGCACTGCCCTCGCACTTGTATGGGGCTAAGTTCAGCCTCTATCATTGCATAAGGATAAGAATTTCCTTTCTCTGCACAGTGCTAAGCACAACCCTCATTATTTTCATAAGGTCAAACACGACCCTTCTATTTGCTTAGGGCTAAGTACTTCCCTTGCACTTGCATGAGGCTAAGATATGCCTCCATCATTGCATATGGCTAAGCATTTCCTTTCTCTCCACAGGGCTAAGCACTGCCCTCATTATATGCATAAGGTCAAGAATGACCCTTCTATTTTCATAGGGCTAAGCATTGCCCTCGCACTTGCATGAGGTTAAGCTCTACCTCCATCATCGCATAAGGCTAAGCATTGCCTTTCTCTGCACAGGGCTAAGTATTGTCGTCATTATTTGCATTAGGTGAAGCAGGAGCCTTCTACTGGCATAGGGTTAAGCACTTTCCTCACACTTGCATGAGGCAAAGCTCTACTGCCATTATTGCATATGGCTAGGCATTACCTCCCTTTGCATAGGGCTAAGCACTACCCTCATCATCTGCACAGGGATAAGCACTGCCCTCATACTCTCACAAGGATAAGCACTGCCTTCCTCCATTCTTGAATAAGGCTAAACCCTGCCTTTGTCATCTGCATATGGCTAAGCCATGCCTATATTCTTTGTTAAACAATCAAGTACCGCCATATCCTTGCATTTCATGGGCTAAAATAACCACATTATCTAAAGGCGTCATAGTCCGAAGGCATCCTCTTCATAGACAAAGGACAATATTCCATGGCCCGAGGATCTCAAAGTTTTACATCATTATTCAAAAGTGTCATAGTCCAAAGGCACCATCCTTATGGCCTGACGAGCGCAAAACACACACTTAGATTATGCTTGCAAATCAAAGATAGTATAGTATAATATTATATCCACAGGGATTGTATTTAAACAGTATTCTTGTAGTTTCTAGCTTGATTGCTATCTAGGAGGATCAACAGTTGATATTTATATGATTACTACTTACAATTAACTCAGAATCTAAAGCTATTGACTAGTGACTATCAAGACAAGGAATAAGAAATAAGGTTATTAGTGGGAGAAGATAGGGTTTTGACTGGATAGGTGTAAGATAATTGTTTGGGATCTAACTCTAGATAATTTACTTCTCAAATTCACTCAATTATTAGTTCAAACATTTAGTAGAAACTCCTCTCTCGATTAAGTCTCAACCTCGCAAGTTGAACCAAATTAAGCATTGTGAAGATATGCGAGAATGCGTAGTGGATTTGTCCATAGGAAACCTCTTTCAATTATTTTCCTAACTAGGTTTAATCAATGATTCAACTAGCCTATTTCAATTACTTAGTAGAAAATATGAACTCAACCAACAATATAATGCAAAGATATCACAAGTTATGCCTCTCTCGATTACATGAACTAGTGAATATAGATGCAACAATTAAATCCTACAAAATGATTTAATACATAAAAATAGATTTATAATCCACAAACAATCAGCAATACACCAAATCAATGACACCATAAAGGGAACTACTCCCTATACATGGAGAAATTCATCACAAATATAATTAAAGTATAGGAAAACATAGATTCGATACAAACTCGGGTCTTGAGTGAGGAAGGAATGATGAAATCCTTGTGCTTGTGGTCTTCCAACTCATCCTTAGCCTCCTTAGGTCGAAAGTATGTCAAAAGTCTAGAAAATAACATTTTCCCATGAATTTATACCAAGTAGGGTCGGCCCCGGACATAATCACCCTTTCCTAGTCGAAATAGGAAAATAGCTCTAGGAAAATTGCACAGGCACGCCGCATGGGGCGACGCGCCATGCGGGGCATTATTGGGATATCCAGAGAGCTCAACATTTGTCAAGCAGCAGGAATTGCACTGCTGCGGTGCACCACGTGATGCCCCACGCGCCGCAGTAGTGTAAATTCCTCATAGTGCGACTTCAAACTTGATTTTTGATGTCCAGACGTGGTCCTCGACCCCCGAACACAATCTTGACTTAATCCCTTAGGCTTTTACTCAGACTTGAAAGCTCCAAATTTCTCAAATTAGTTCCACAACATCTACATAGCTCGGAATCACTCTTACAAGGCATAAAACACACAATAAGTGCAAACACTACCAATTAAAGCTCGACATAAGTAAAGTGCAGTGAATTAGAGTGCAATAAGCGACTAAAATAAGGATTATTGCCTACCATCAACACCCCACACTTAAACCATTACTTGTCCTCGAGCAATCAAACTACACTCCATATAGACTCGACATGTTTAAACAACTCTCCTAACTCATCATATCAAGAATAATAAAAATAGATTAAGCACAATACCGTAACATCCTCACCTCAAGATTTGACTCAAAAGCACCACGCATTTTCCACAACCAGCTCACTTACTCTAATACAGAGGTCAACGACATTACCGTTCCTTCATGAATCAACTGCCCTTACACAACAATAGAGAGTAGTTCCACACACAATAAAATTTAAGAACAATTAGGAACTCAAGATAGAAAGAATTCAATCACTCTCAGAAGTAACATTCATATACCATAAAAGACGTACCATAGGCTTGCTCGTGGTGTACTACTCTACTAATTGAGATCATTCAGTCAAGGATCAAGTAGGACTTTAATTGGTTGTAATGTAGGCTGTGGAATATGTATGATACATTTGGATATAAGAGTGACTACACCTCCCTAAGCATTTTAATACATACACTTAACCGTTTAAAACCCCACACTTATGTCAAACCATAACTCCACCTTCACATCAATATACATTAACTCCCTACTTCTTTAAGCACAAATACATCAAGAGTCACCACTATCAAGGAATATTTTGTACAACAATACAACTATTTTTCCTTTTCTTTTTCAATTCAAGTGGCTCTTACTTTTTCAAAACAGTGCACCTTTCTCTTTATTTTAATAGTTCCACTCAAAAGCCAAACCAACACCCCACACTTCAACTTTTACAAAGTTCATAAAAAATTCAAGTGCTCACGAGAGGTAAACAGTTCAAATAAATGGTCAATTCAAATAAATGGGTAAGGCTTGTAATGTGGTTGCCAAAGAAACACGATTATAGGCTCAAAGGGGTTAACTAAGATATATAACAACTATGTGGATAAAAGTCTATAACTAGCTCAACAAAGAAATGCCAATATCACTTCCTAGACTGAATAAAACTACTATTTCTCTTTGCAAACACACGGGAAAGTTCCAGACATCAAATGCAATGCACAGAATACACAAAACCTCACACACACATGGCACATAACTCACTCAGGATCAGACTCATCAAGACACTCTAGTCAAAGCAATTAAGCAAAATTAAGATCATACAATTTAAGGTACTTATACAAGAGTCAAAAACTGAGCCTAAGTGTAACAACTAAAGCACTCATTATTCTCAAGGTATAATAAATTCAAGCGATATTGCCTTCAATTCAAATCATAGCACAAGGTTTCCTACTCCTAAAACAATAAAAAACTAACTACACCATGTTCAAACAAAACCCTTGGAAAAGAACCGCGACACAAAGAAAAACCAAGGGGGACTTGGTACACTACCTAATAAATAAAATCTTTTTGTTTTTTTCTTTCGACTTTCATCACTCAAGAAACCTGTCGATGATATCCATTGTTGGGAAAAATCGAAAACTTTTAAAATTTTTATGTTATTGTTTTTAAACTCAAATTGTTTTCTATCTGTAACTGCTAAAACTAACAAACAAAAACACATATACATACATACAAATATCTCCCACCCCACATTTTAAGTTGTGGCATGTCCCCATGGCATACAATTAAAAAGCATAAGGTAAAGGAAATTTCCCTGAACATCTAGTCGGGGTCTGAGTCGAAGTTGGGCTCCATTCCTTGCACCCAAACTAATGCACACATCCATGCAGACAACTTCTTCTTGGCCTTCTTAGGTTACACCCCACACGTATCTTTGTCGCTCACTGCAGCCTTCTCTTTCAAGCCCTTTACTTTCCACTCAACACCCGCAACCGGTTTGTCTTTTTGCGCTCTCTTTGCTACATCCATTTTAAAAGTCACAGTCTCCTCACCCACTTTAAGCATGAGTTTTCTCTCTTGTATATATAATAAAGCTCTACCTGTTGCTAAGAATGGTCTTCCTAGGATAAGGGGGGCTTCCTTGTTCTCCTCCATATTTACAACTATAAAATCCATAGGAAATACGAACTTATCCACCCGAACTAACACATCTTTCACTATCCCCTCGGGTATTATAGTCGTTTGGTCTACCAGCTGCAAAGATATGGGTGTAGACCTTATCTCTCCAATCTCCTTCTCCAGTTTTCTGTAGATAGATAGAGGCATTAAATTAATCGAGGAACCAGAATCACATAAGGATTTATCAAAATGAATAGTTCCTACAGAGCAAGGTATAGTAAAACTCCCTGGATCTCTACACTTTTATGGGAATTCATTTTGCAATATCGCGCTGCAATGCTCTGTGAGCTTGACCACTGAGGTCTCCTCGATTTTCCTCTTCTTTGTAAGGATCTCTTTCAAGAACTTAGCATAAGCAGGAATTTGTTAGAGCACTTCTGTGAATGGTAAGTTTACATGAAGTTGTTTCAGCACATCCAGAAACCTCTCAAACTTCTTGTCCAGCTTTTCTTTAAATAGCTTTTGGGGGGGGGGGGGGGGATTTTGTGGGCTTATAAACCCGTCCTTAGGGAATGAAA